>JBCJKH010072099.1:0-10915 GCA_039877255.1 Loriculus beryllinus
AGAATAGTTAGGGTTGGAAAAGACCTTAAGATCATCTAGTTCCAACCCTCCTGCCATGGCCAGGGACACCTCCCACTAAACTGTCACCCAAGGCTCTGTCCAACCTGATTGAACCATAGAATAGTTAGGGTTAAAAAGGACCATACTAAATCTTATGTTGATATTGACTCAAGACTCCTCTTAAAATTACTTTTAACATACTGAAGATAGTTAAAATCATGAAATCATCATAGAATCATAGACTGGTTTGTATTGGAGGAGACCTTAAAGATCACCTAGTTCCAACTCTGCTGTTCTGGGCAGGGATACATTTCACTAGACCAGATTGCTCCAAGCCCTGTCCAACCTGGCCTTGAACACTCTCAGGGATGGGGCAGCCACAGCTTCTCTGGGCAACCTGTGCTGGTGCCTCACCACCCTCATAGTGAAGAATTTCTTTGTAATATCTAATCTAAATCTCCCCTCTGTCAGTTTAAAGCCATTCGCTCTTATGCTATCACTATATGCCCTCGTGAAAAGTCCCTCTCCAGATTTTCTGTAGGCCCCTTTTAGGTACTTGGAAGACTGTTATAAGGTCTCCCCTGATCTTTCTCAGGCTGAACAACCCCAACTTGCAGCCTCTTTCATAGGGGAGGTGCTGAAATTATTTCTTGATTCCTCTTCTGTACACACTGTATCACTTACAGTGATACACCTACACCTGTAAATATAATTGGTGAAACATAAAAATATGTTATATTCACTTGCATTTTTTTCGTGCAAAACACAAACTGTGATGACTCCTCAAAGTGTTAGAATTTTTAGCTATCATTGCACTGTTACCAAGGCTGTTACATAACTGATGGTATGGTTGTCAGTTGCCAAACTATATTTTACCCAATAAAATCTTGAATGAACAATTCACCTGGACAGAAGTATACACCATGTAAAAAGTAACTACAAGTGGCTTATTAAGTAAACCATCATATAGCTCGGATTTCTGTTTTTGCATATAAATATATGATAGAGTAAATGATATTTAACTTATGCAAAAATAAATAAAAAATAGAGTAATCTCAGCAATGATTTTCTGTGAGCCATACTGCCTACAGATTTTCCTAACTGCCCATGGTAATCTTTGTAAAGAATTCAGTTTAAGAAGAATATTTATTCCACTTTAGTTTGTATAACCTGTGTTGAAAATGGAGTAAAATAATTCTCCTATCACCTCTGCTCCACATAAACATAATCTGATATTTCTTGAAATAGTAGGGTAGTATTCTGTGTAGTTTAGGAAATGAAATTGGGATTTAAGGCATGAATTTTACATAATTCTCTGAGTCCTTTAGTTTCTTTAACATTGGCATAAAACAAGCTTAGTGCAGATAAAAACATTTTGAGACAGGAAATACAGACATAGATATGTTTGAACTGTATCAGAATTTAAAGCATCTATGCACTTGCTGCATTTTGGGTTTTTCCTCACTTGGAAGTCCTCTAGATGAAGTTGCCAGTGGAGGCTTAAAACTGGTTTGAAAAAGATTCCAGATAAATGTAGATAAGATACTAATCTAAGGAGGTGCATAGAACAGTGGAATAAGGTGCTTTATTTAAATAACTTTTAGTAATGATCTATTCCATAATTTCTCTCTGAATAGCAGAAATGTGTTAAGTAAAATTGGATCTGTTGCTGTAGTCTTGTAAGTGCCTTATTTGAAAATACTGAACACAATTATTAAAGACGCATTGGAACACACCTATAAAGATAAGGGTTTAATTTCCACCAGTGTCTCCAAATAAATGTGGTGGAGTAAAAGCAAAATCAGGCCAAATAGTGAAATCCATGCTCTGGATAATAAGTTATCCAGACACTCTATATTAGCTAAGGCAGTCAGATTCCGGAACTACTAACAAACAGTGGCATTAATCTTGTAATGAAAAAAGTTTTTATTCTCAGCATCCTTTTGCTTCAGTATAATAATGCCTCCCTCTTCTTCAATCCTCATCTCTGAGAAATCCTAAGAGGGCTCTTTTGAAATGAAGCAATGATCAGATATTGATTACAGAAATAGATATGCCATTTTAAGATACTATCTGTGTTGCTGTTCTTTGTTATTGCCAGTCTGCTGGAAAGCTGAAAAGCTCACATAATCATCTCATATTATCTTCCATGCAAAGGCACTGGAGTTAGTTTAAATATCATTCTATGCAGGATAAACTAACTGGACTGGCTTTGAAAAGAAATAAAACTGCAAATAAAATTGCTACAGATTGAGTATTTCTGATATTTTTTTCTTTTTCTATTCTTCTTCTATTCTACTGTATTATTTAAGGGAATCGAGCTATTTTTCATCTGAATAACACTTTCATGGGTATTATTTAATGAAATTATAACATGAACAATGTTTTACAAGATCAAATATAATTTAGAAGAGCTTAGTAATGTAACTCTCAAGCAATTTCTTTTTAAACATTTGAATTTTTTTTGATTTTGTTAATACTCTGTTCTATTCGTTTTCACCATTAAGATCCAGCAAGCATCAGAATATTAATTATTCACATTTGTACTTATGGAACTGCAATGCATTAAATGATAGAGATGATAATTCCCTTCTGAAAATTGTGGACAGCTGAAGTAAGAAATAATAGAAAGCACCTATCACAATGTCAAATCAAATCATTAAGAGAAAACAATCCTCAAACCATTTACCTTTATCAACCAGAGAGACTATTTTAGCAATTCTTAGAAGTTAACTTGAGTCCATTTTATATGACATTTACAACTATATGGTAGCTGGGTTATTTGGAACAAGAGCAGTAAGTCTCAAATCAAAGGTTTACAAATGCAATATCAAAACAATATACCATACGCCTCTGTTTTGTTTCATTTAAAATCTGAAGTATATCCATTTAGTGGACTTTGTTTTTCTAGGAGACATTACTTATGATGTGTTATCTTAGCATTGGTGGGATATAATTTATAAAATTGACTGCCTAAGTGTATCCTAAAATATCACAGTATAGAATGTTTCCTATATTGTCATTAATATCTGATTTATCATCATTTTCAATCTGTGCTTTTGCCATGATTTAGCCAACGAACAGAGAAAAATACAATAATGATCAGTTTTTAAATTCAAGCACCCTAATCAATAAGGGTTTGCAGAAGTGAGCATTTAGTTTAATAAAATTCTGGAACTGAAATGGCTAGCAATTAATTTCACTTTGAGAATTCTTGATTAAAGCTCCTTAAGAAATGTACATGAAAGCTGAACAGCTTTCACTGAACAATTATTCTGCTTTGGTTGTTAGTTTGGACAAGTGTTGAAGGTGGCTTTAAATATAGGACAAGACTATGGTGCATTTTCTATAGGTGATATTTACTATAGGGCCACTGAAATGTTCACTGCTCTTCAGGAGTGTGAGGATCCCAGGAAATGTGATATATAAACAAGAATGTATGATCAGTAAGCATGATCTGCAAGCTTTCTTCCTGGGAGCAAATGAAGCCCAGAAAACTGCCCACATGTGCAATCTGCATCTCAAAAAGATGAAAATGAATTTATCACACACTTTTACCCATCCATTTAACTTTTACCTGGGCTTTTGTTAACTAATTTTAGAAAATAGAGTAATATGTCTAGTTATTACTAGCTGAATAACTGAAGTTTTGCCTATCAAAGTAGTTTCTAACATAACCTATTTTACCCTGTGATATTTAACAATGCAAGATAAGATTGCATCCCTTTATCACAGATATATTTCTAACTTTTAGGCATATTACATTTACATTTTATTTTTAAACTTTATAACATGAAAAAATGTTCAAGCAGATTTGTTGAATGTTTATGGTTTTTTTAGCAGATAGTAGTAGATAATAAGAGGATATCACTTTGAACAGGTTGACAGTAAAAATGTATATATTTTGCCTTTTTACATGCATGCAAATAATTCTTAATGACCCTACTGCATACTCGCATACTTTATCAGAATTATACCCCATGTATCAGTAAATAATGTGACAAGGGAACTTCTTTATGCCTGATGTAAATCAATGATTGCTGCCTTAATTTAAAAGCTGAGTGATAATAAGATGCTGTGACTCAATAAATTTGAGCTTCTAATATTATGCAGAAGAACATAAAACCTGTTTGTGCATTAAAATGTAGCAATAATGTATCCCTTCCTAATCACTAGAATACCTATCTTTTCTAGCTTGCCTATAGCATGCATAATAAAAAGTTTGCAAAATGTGGAGAAATTCTAATTTTCATATACCTGCATTATGAATCCCTGCAGCTATTAAAAAAACTACTAAAAACATTAAACTAAGAGGATAAAATACAATTTACAGAGTACATTTTGTTATTATTGCCTTTGAAGATAGCATCAGTTGTCTACACAGCCCCATAAAATGTTTTAAGTTTTCTAAGGTACACCTTCATATGCTTATCTTTACTTTCTTAAAAAAATAAGATAAAACAACAACAAAACAGAATTATAAACAAACAAAACCAAGAAATAACTACTGCTTGCCTAAGTTGACCTCAGGTTTAAGAATCAAGGATTGCTTTTTTGTTGGCTCTGACATTAGCTAAACTAAATCCTAAAGCATATTCTTAGATGGTGTGAAGTTGGCCTAATTGTATTCATGTGAAGTGACACTGATTTGCACTAGCTGCAGATCAGGGCCTTTAAAGGACTAACCACCTGCCCATGTTTCAGAATTAACTGGGGATAAGACTGATGGTTTTGTAACTATTTAGTAGAGGATTGGCTACTGATTAGTTCTTTTTGACACTGTCTCTTTAACCTTGTAGAGATATCGCAGTGGGAGAAGAAATGTGAATGGAGAAGGTGGAATAGGATGATAAGGAAGCAGTGATATTTTCTAGTGCAAGAAATTAATGATTTAACATACATTCAATGTGAACTTTGTGATCTGTGGGAGATGTAGGGATATTTCTTTTAGCTTTTCATAAATATAGTCCCCTCAAGCTTATAGATCAGCTGGAAAAGAAAGGGTACAGATTACTGTAATGTATCTAAGACAAGAATGAGAGGGTGGGAGTATTTTTTCTTATATTGGAATTGCTTCACAAAGAATATTTTTGAGGGGTTTCTTCAGTATAAGTCATGTCATTCTAGTTCAAAGCAACAAATTCAAACAAATTTGCAAAATACACAAACCAATAAGTTCACGATGCTAATTTAGATATGGTTGTTTATGTTCTCACCTCATTTTGCTACGTGTGAAGTGTTGAAAGCAGTTGTAGAGACCACAAGCATTTTGGTCCTGGCTTTAAGTAAAAGAAACAGTGTAAAAAGGGAGTTATTGCCTAACTTAACGAAAGCTTTTGCAATACTTGCATTTTCTTTTGAACAGAAGTTTCATAGACTGAAAAAAACATTGTTCACTGGTGGAATACAAAGATAAAATCTTTTTTTTTTTTTTTTGTGTTGGGTCTTGGTGCGGTTTTTTGTTTCTCTTTTTTAGCAATACAAGACAGTAATGAAGCTCATAAATAGGCTTACAGCTAGTGTTTACAAAATCTGCTAATGATCTCACTAATGGAAGCTAGATTAGAGCATCAGGTTTATGTCCAGAGCAGCCATTTTACAAGGAGTCACTGATAGAGGGACTTTTACTTTAGGATCTGCTGTTCTTCAATTAGTAGAACATGTATTATGAAGGAATGATTCTTTCAACGGACACATTTACATGTACTTTTTAAAAAAAAAATCTGAGAATTTTCTTTACACATGAACACTTCAATTATCAAAAAAAATTCTGATGATTTCAAGCTTAAATACATAAAACTCTTAAGTGAATCCAAAATACCTAGTTTCTATTGGTGTGTGATTCAAAAAATATCAAGTGTATTTGTGTGACATAGTACTCTTCCACCTTTAAACACTGTTTTTGACCTATAGCAAATCATGTTTTAGACTGATGGCATAGATGAATAATCTCTTATTTTTAGTGCAGTAGCAGGGCTGAACAAAATGACTCAGGTGAAATGTTCAGATTGGATATTTGTATCATCCTACTAACAGGGAAGAGAATAGAAAGTATTTTACATCAAGATTATTTAGAAACTACAGGGCCCAGTGATGATACTGATCAAGACAATGAAAAATTTCCAGCTAATAACAATTATGTTCAGGTACAGAACAGCTAACCTCTATTAGATTTTATTGCTCACCTCTTGGGCTGTTTAAAATATACACAAACTTTCTATTTTCCTCTGCCCTCCAGGGTAAGTATTTGCAGTATCCATCCTTGATGAATAGTACATGCAATCAAGGACTTTTACCTATGAACTTCCCCCACTACGGTTCTGCTGTGAAAGGACTGCACCTTTGCACAGTAGTTACAAGGTCATTATTTTGAGGATGTCAGGTGCATGGAGAATGCAAGTTCCCAAGCAGAGGGAAAGATGCCTTGTGCTCTGACTCTGCTTCCATCTCAGTATTATCCTTCAGTTTAATTTAAGACCAATACTTTAACTGAAGACCAAACTCTGGAGCTCAATTTAAGAAAAGACATTGACATTTCATGTTGCAGAGACTTAATGTTGTTAGAAGCAGGGAGATGACTATATATTGATGTCCAATATTAACTATATTAACCATAAGCCAAAATTTATTAATTAAACCATATAAACAAATCAATATTAGACTGTTAGGTTTGAAAGAATTCACAGCCTGAGATCTAATTTAAAGATAGAAACAGCAGGTTTTCAAGCTTTCCTCCATTATCCAATATCCTTGGATAATAAATGATTATTTGAATTTTGATGTTTTTATGTTACTGTCAAAAAAAATGACATCTCTTATATAGGTAAACCCATAAGCCAAATAAACTCATTAATTTACCTTGTATAATTGACAAGCTGGTCATCCCTTAGAAAAGTTTTAGATTTTGAAAATTTAGAAAAAAATAAATAAGTAATCTAAAGATGCCAGGTTTTTTATCTCTGAATCACTTCCTTTGCCTATCCATTGATTTTCCTGCATGAAAGTAAATAAATACTAGCCGTTAGTTTTTTCTTTTTTTTTTTTTTGTTACAGTTACTCATTACACATTCCTCATATATTTTTTACTAATTATAAAGTAAACATATCTTTTTAGAACATATTTACCATTCACCAGGTTATCATCCTTCAGGGACTAGAATTTTAGACTCATACCATATTCAAAAGAAAATATTTATTTTAGTCTTCTGTGCTTCTTTATTTTTCAAAATGTTGTGACAAGCCTTGGAGAATAATATGATTTTTAAAAAGGAATTATGAAAATAAAAACTATGCATGCAGAATGAGGTAAGTTTAAACCTGCAGAAAACAAAGGTAATGGAATTAGGAAGAATTCATCTGGGACGCAAAAATCATTTACATTGATAAATGGAAAGGAAATAACTTCTGGGTGTGTTCTTGAGATCCAATTCCTATGTTAATGTTCTGAGAATATCTGGGATATGGTGTTATAAATATGGCTGGCAGGGTCCTAGGAAGCAAGTGTATGTTAATCATCACAAATTTGCCTTGGTTTTATCTCTTCTTATGACCCCGCTCACATGGCATTTCTTCTCTTACATTAGTTCAAAATTTGAGCCAAACTTGAAGACAGTTTGCTCGTCTCCCTCACTGTTAAAGAGCCCACAATGAGTTTGCATGAGAGGTCAAAGAAGGAGCATTACAGAAACAGCTAAAAGAAGTGATGTTGATTTTACCAGCTGTCCAGAGGGGATCAGGGAGGATTCGTGTGAAGTTTGTTTTTCATTGAAGAACAACAAAATGCTACGAAATGTAAGTTTTCGAACTTGTAAATGCCTGTGTTCTTTTCTTGGACACTAGACCCAAACCAAGCTGTCGGTATAGGCAAGTATGTATACGTTCCTAACAAACACTTTACATAAGAAAATGGAAAGCTAGATAATGTACACTAAAAAGCTGAAGAAGATTGGAAGTGAAATGAAAATCTGGAAATTCCAACACTAAATATATTTTTGAGAGTTTACACACTTTAATACTGTATCTATATATTCTTCCTCCTGACTTTAGTAGGTACCTATAGGTCTCCATGTATCTTAAAGACTCATAAACACAAACCTACATTTATGCTTAGTGTTAAACATTGATTTCTTAAAACAATTTTAAACATTTTCTGAGGGATTCCTTTGCCACAGAAAATGTACCAATTTTACAGGATGACTCATTGATTTATCTTACTGTATTTCATTTTATTTCTTGTGTGGAACTTGCACAGCAATTAGCTTCTGAGGTATCTGACAGTTCTCTCTTTCAAGTTTTCCTTTTGAGGATTCACTTCAGCCTTAGTTGGATTTAATGTATTTCTTTGTGAAGCTCTTAAGATGCAAATATGAAGGGAAGATTTAACATTATCATAGTATGTCCTGTCCGCCTTCTTTCAGTAAATTCAATCCAAACATGTATGGGAAAATAGTCTCAACATCATCAGTGATAAACAGTGAAACAGACTTATATGGACTGATAAGTATTTGTTAAAACTGAAGTATTCAAGCATCCACATATACTTATGCATGGCTACATGCACGTTTACAGCCAACAATTAGAGGTTAGGCTGCTGAAGCCACTGCAAGATGTTTTTAGTTATTTCAGTGTGTATTACAGTGGAGATGTGGTTAAATGGTAAGTCATATATTTTTCTTAAAATTGTAGCTTTTCAAATCTACTGAATGTTCACAGTTCTGATTAACTTCAGTCTGGATATTTCTTCAGAATATCATGCCAAATATTCAGCCATGCTGAGATGACAATGCTTAAGCTTCTTTAAAATGTTTAGTAGAAAAACATTACAGCGGAACCTTTCTAGTACACATATTGCTGGATTCAAGTTGACCACATAACCCTGGATAGAAGTGTGCCTTTTTTGATGAAAAAAGGTGATGAGGCATGGGAATTCATAATAATAGTGCATTACAGCAAATTGGAACATGTCCTAGAGGAGAGGATGGCTGCCCAAGACAACCAAACTGCTGTTCCCAAATCCACTGTAACAGCACATCAATCAAATGTTTCAGAAGACACACTTCTTAATAAAAGACTATTTTTCTGGTAGACAACAGGAATCAATTTCAACTGCCTACACACCTCTAAGTGCTTCCTGTGGACCTGTGCCCAACACATAACTTTATTATTTCTGATACCTCCAAGTGTTGAACACCACTAGAAATAGAAAATATTAATAAGAATGGATACACTGGCAGTTGCTGTTGGGTCAGAGGATATAATCAGATGGAAATGTATATTTTCTTCCTGATTAGGGAGTCTATATTTAGATTATGTACTCAGCCCCTTTATTTTATCTTTGGGAAAACAGAGGACATCATCATTGTGATATACTAAGGGTCACAACTCACATGGATCACAGCAATGTAGATATCCATAGATCTGAACATATGAACTTATAAGATACGTCATGAAATGTAACAATCTCTGCTAAGTCAATGTGATATCTACAGCAGGAAGAAAACAGAAATAATGGTTAGCAATAAAGTGGTAAAGACTGAAGATGTGCTTTACTCTTTACATAAATGCATTGTCACAACCTAATTCTAAGAGGTTGGCAAGACAAAATATTTCAGAATTGCTGCAATAAATGCCCTGAAGCTTGCAGCTTCATGTGTCTGATATACATCATTAGTGTGACATACATCATTAGTGTGAGTGGGTACTACTATGTCACAATTAAAGAATTGTGCCAGTAAAGCAGGCATCTGAGTCTGATATTGCCAAGGAAAGAAGATTGTCTGCTTAGATGTAGTATACTTAACGTTGCAAGACAAAGTTGTTCATGGTCTTGCAGATTGGAGGGCATCCGGAAAAGGCCTGTGAGTGAACAGATAATTAATCAAGTTGAGAAATATTTCCACTTAATGGAAGCCATCACCCTTTGCAATGAAATCTAGTTCCATCACAGGTGGGAACAAAAATAAATGTACACTGAAAAGTGAAGTTGGAAATGTTGAGCCAAAGACATTTGCTAGAGAATAGAGAACTGAAATCCTGGCAACTGAGCCATCAGCTTCAGCAGCCACGGGCAGCACAGGCAGGCATCATTTGTCATGAAATTACAAACAGCAGTGAGTTTATAAGGTGCTTGGAAGCAAACAGCTGCTTTATTTTAAGAAATTATTTTTTTCTGTCTACCTACCCCTTGGTGACACATTCCCACTTCCTAAGCAAAGAGAGTAGAAATGAACACTGAGCCAACTCTAAAAACAACATGTGTGGTTTCCTGTGAAGAGAGAGCTCTGGCAGCAACAAAATGACTGTAGTCTACAGCAGTGTCCTGGAAAGCCTGTCTGGCTACTGGTGCTGCTCCTGAGACAGGTAATGGTGTGACATAGTGCCCTGCTTTGGGCAGTTAGAAGGTGATGGCAGAAACAGTTGCTTCTAGAAGGAATCATGAACATCAGCTGTTGCAGTGGGTAGCTGAGCTCTTCTACTGTTTTTTTTATTTTCTTCTCTCAGTTGCTGCTTCTCCCTTCTCATCCTCCAACACAGAAATGACCCAATGGTAGCAAGCCCTTGGCACTGTGGCAATAAAATTCAGCTTTGTTCTTCCTTTTCAGAAATCTTTGCACCATTTCTGAGTTAGTAAGTGCCTTGCAGTGATTAGCACCTATGTGCTTTAGTGTAATACATCGTTTAGTTACGCTTTCAACTAAGATTTGAGATTGAGAAATGCACTGAGATGTGATATTGCAACCATTTTATTTTGCAAGAAAGCAGCTGGGAAACTGAAATATCTTAATAGACCACAGTGCCTTTGTTGACTATGTTAGATCACGTAAGCTGGACAAAAAAATAGTCCAAATAAATTACATATTTGGCAACCTAAAGACACTTGATGTAAGCATAACTTTTTTCTATATACTAAAAGTTC
>JBCJKH010072101.1:0-86314 GCA_039877255.1 Loriculus beryllinus
CACCACGCAAAGGCCAGGCTGTAAGGTGGTTAGCATGAAGTTTTTAAATTGCAGCTTTGCTTTCTGACGGATTTAATACACAGCCAAACCACCTAAATGGCGCAGTGGACCAACATGGTAGGTCAAGTACCATCATCCCAGTTGCCATCTATTTTTCGAGCTGCTGTAAAGTTTAGTTCAGCACTAAATCGCTTTAGTACTGAGCTTTAAAATGCTTTAGCAGCTCAGAAGCACTTTGGCAGCTCAAATGCTCTTCATGAAGCACCCAGCATCCTAAACCGCTTTAAGTCTAAAGTATCCTAAAAAAAAAAAAAAGGCAACTGGAAACACACCCAACAGCACATGTTCAGGTACATATGTCAAGAACAAAGTACACAGGGCTGTTCTTGGACTTGACAGGCATATCTGTACCAGAGAGACCTAAATCTTGGCCAACATATAATCTAGCACTTACAAATGTAAAGACTTTTTTATTTTGAGGGAACACCAGTAATGTGGTCCAAGTATAGCCTCTGCTCTCAGTCAGAACTGCTAAAATTACTAACTTGTCTGCCTTTTGGAAAACTCATTTTGAGACTGAGACCAAGTAGCCAGACCATACCAAGGAAATGGCAAATTCTTGAAGCATGTGAATTAGACTGATAGCTTTCCCATAAAATGTTTCGTAACTCATCCATAAGTCAAAGGCAATAAAAGGAGATATAATGATTATCCTAATTTATAAATGGCTTGGGTAACAAAATGAAGGACTTGGCTTACATCACATTTTGGGTAATGAGCGGTTTTTAAAGTTCAGCTCTGTTTTGGAGAAGGATTGGCTGTTAGAAAGGGAATCTTGGTTATTCCTGCTTGCTATTTCTAAGGAACTTCTGTATACTAAGCAGCTGGTTGAAAGGTAGACAAACTGCTTGGCAATTTGATCTGTCTTGTACTCGTAATAGTGTTAACATCTCAAGCTGTGTTTAATCTTATTGGTACTTGTACAATACCACTGACTCTGCAGTAGTCACATACACACAACTGGTGCCACAGCTGGATTTTATCATGTCAAAGCCATTAATCACAGGCATTGAATTAGTAAGCCAAGAAGCAGGACAGGATAGTGTAAAAATTAAAATATGTTTTGGCCTGCAAAGTAAGCAAGTTTGGCATAAATGTGAAAATACATAAGAAAGACCTGAGCAAAAGGTAGTCAGAGTCCTCAGGGAGGGCTGGCATTTTACTGCAATAGTGTCATCATGACATGCTACAGACAGACTAGGCAAGTAAGCCATAAAAAGCCAAACCATCCAAAGCGATGGTGATTTTAGCCTTTTGTGCTTCAGAGATCACACCTTTGTGGAGTGATTATTAAACGTGAATTCAGCAGTTGTCAGCACTCAGCTGTAATGGAAGGTAAATGCTATCAGGGAATTTGTCAGTGGCTTTGGTAGTGTCTGTACTTCTCTTAGCATTTCTAAGATGTCCCTCACTTATCTATACCACGTGCCAGATGAACTCATGAGCTGAGTTCACTGAGAACAATCCATTTCATTAGATCTAATGTGGGAGAAAATTCAACCCCTTAATTTCAATTTAATGTGAAGGAAAAAAAAATAAAAATCAATCAATCATTTGCTGTGCAAATCTAATTTGAAAGCCATGTACAGATGCCTCTGTTGCCTTCACAGCTAGCCTGCTCCCTCTGCCAACCCCTCAAAGCATCCTGCACAGGATAGCTTTTTAACATCCAGGCTGAGTGCTATAGGACTTATTTCCTCTGTCTGCAGAAATAATCCTGCTGTAGGTCAAAATCCCAAGTAGGGTGGTTATACTGTGGTTATTCATTCCCCTGGTATCAGGATCATTTGTAATCTAGTCACTTTCCTCGCTGGACAGACTTAGAAATGTCCATGGTATCCACCTTAATGATAGCATAGCTATTCAGTTCTGCATCTGTAGTGTATTAGTTTTTAGTCTAGATTTCTACTCTTCATCTGGCTTTATGTACCTGTACATATATGGATAATTAATCTGAGCCTACCAGTCTTAAGGGGCTGATGTCATTTAGAACAGCTTATTTCTACCATTTCTTTCCAGCTGTTTCATTTAGTTTATAGTAGATAGGGATCACAATTCCTAAATTAAGTATCACAATTCCTAAAATAAAACCAAAGATACCTGCCTTCCTACGTGCAATACCTGCCATTGTTCTCAGGGCTGCTGGGATATACCAGGGGCTACAGGCAAAAGACTCTGGCTTACTCATGTCATTTTGAGCAGCTGGTTATTTCACAACATCCTGACTTTTCTTGCATGGTAAGACTCAAGGACACTGAATAACTCAGCATAAATAAGGGTAATATTTGCATTGTCCCCAAAATAGGAAGTTTCTATATGGTATCCATAGAATCCACAAGCATTAAAGGGTACAGCTGTGACTGGCAGGACTGCCTGCTTATCTGAGAAATAACTTACACAATCTGCTCTGCTTCTTACATTTTCTAATGTTTTATTCTTGTCTTTGGACCTGCTGATTCAGTTCTTTACAACAGAAAAGCTGCTGCTGTCTCCTTGTATAATGACTCCACGAGATCACATGAGAAAAATGTCTATCCTGGGAGAACAAGGAACACTAGAAGAAAAGCACTTATACCGGTTAGCAAGTGGCATGGCAGCAGGAGGTAAGCACCTAGCTGCACACTGGTTTATAGGATTCTGATTATCTGTACAATGCACAAGAAACAGCCAGCAACAGGTTTAATACCTTTAAAAGGTATTTTTTAGAAACGAAAACTCTCCAGCAGAGAAATTAACATTCATGGCTATTCTCTTCTGTATCATACCATTAATGAATTGTTGTTAATTGTAAATTGTCCTTTTGTACACTTGGCTGCGCACATCCTGTTATTTTTACTGCAGCTTAATTGTATAAATATACATTAATTAAACAAAGTGGTTACAATGGCAGTGGAAACATCGATTTTTAGTCGCTGCTATTAAAAAAGAAGTGTGATTTGCTAACTCAAGTACTTTCAAGTACAGTTATACTGCAGACAGAATCACTTTCTGATTCACTACATTGACAACACAACTGTATGTGCTTTCTGTCAGAACTGCGGCAGCGACAAGAGATGCTCATGCGCAACCAGCTGATGGCAGTAAACCCTCAGCTGATGGGTGCAGGCCAGCCCAGGATGCAGGCGATTCCGTCCCAGTTTGAGCCTCGGCTCGTTGACAGGTACTTTGCAACATTTCCCCATTGTAATACTGCAGTTAAAGAATAACCGTGCTGCACCTGAGTATATAAACATGCTAGATTATTCTTAACTAAACAATGTCCATTGTGTATCTGAATGTATTTGGTTTTTTCCCTCTCAGAGATCTGTTACCTTCAGCTGAAATGATGGCATCAGCTGACCCAAGACAAATCCATATAGCATCCCACCTCGGGCCCACGGTCCCACAGCATGCAAACATGCCAAATATACTGTCCAACCGGGTTTACCCACCCCCAGGTAAGGAAGCATTGTCTGCACCCTGAAAAGCGATAGCCTGTAAATGAGAAAGCAAACTCCACCTACTGGCTTTTCAGAGGTTTGTTGGTAGTGTCAATAACAGTTTGTTTTCTTTGGGAAAAATAGTCTCACTGAGAAGAGGCTGCCTGCCTACCAGAGATTCTAAACTGTGCCAGTTTAAGTCTAAACACATCCATTTAACTCTTGTTAAATGCACTGTTTTCAAAATCATTTGCACATTTTTGTTCTCCCCTCTTCTTTTTGTATTTTCCAAGCATTCTCACACTCAAACAGAAGGCTGTCACTAAATAAATTAGTCCTATCAACACTTTTTTTTTTTGCTACATTTAACTCTTGCTCATGAATGAGCATTGGCTGCTTTAAGACTACCTTACTTAAGATCATACTCTTTAATCATAATGTAACATGGCATTTTACTCATGTAGGGCAACTACAAGTCATTTTAATAAAGGCTCAAAATTACAGGGCAGAGCTCTAAGGGAAAGACTGATACCACAGTGTGGCAACACAACTGTGGCACATATGTTGTGCATGAATTTACGTATCACTTTATGCAAAGGTGAACCTTATATCTTAAGGTTCCTTCTTTGAGATAAGGGAATAAACTCTCAGTGCCACATAGATCCATAAACAAGAAATTCTGGCTTCAGCTTTCTTCCCCCCCCCCCCCCCTTCTCCCCCCATACTGTGGATCTCAAATAAGAGATTCCCTCAAGAGGAAGTATAATGTAAAATTACATGGCACCTAGGCTGAAAACAGTTTTGAAGAGCAGATTTGCTTAACTGTTGCTTATTATTTTCTGAGCAGCTATATGTACTTCAAAGACATAAGGCACCAAATAAAGTCACCCTGCTGTCCTCTTTCCTTCGTGGATAATGGCAAGTAATTACAGGTCTGATCCTGCAAACAGCTGATGCTGGACTACATGTTTTTACTACATATTCCAAAGCAATGAACACAAACAGAACTTAGCCTGAAGTCATATCAGCTTCCTAGTGAAGCACACAGTTCAAGTCTCAGTATTGCTTTGGGATTTGTGCATTTGCTTTAAGAAACAGGTGAATTTTAAAGATTTATTTTTTTCCTTTCTGTCCCTTTAAGGATATAGCTTTCTGCAACCAGAATCCATGGAAGCTGTGGCCAGGAGACAGGAACTGGTTCAAAAGCAAAATATTGCCAGGTAATCAATAGTAAACTTTGTTTTGAGGTACATGCCAGGATTAGGGCAGCAAAGGCAGGTGGAAATTGTTATTTCACAGACTTTTTGTGGTTTTTTATTTACAGTGATTGAAATACTTTTTCCAAGTCACCCAGGGAAGCAGAGGAACCTTGATTACCTCTTAATATATGAGGCTACTTAACTTTTTTGCTTGCCCCCATTCTGCTTTTAGCCTTAAAATTATATAGGAAACAAACCCCCCAGCTTAATTAAAGACATAAAGAAGCTACAAACTTCAGCCCTAGTCCTTGAACTCTGGATTCAAACAATCTGAAGTTACAAAAAGTCACAAAAAATTAAAACATCACAGCTGTGTGTGACAGCATACAACATTTTAAGCCTTTGCAGCTGGGCCCTTGGCACAATTAGCTATCTCTCCACCCTACCAGGGTGGACAGCTTTCCTAGTTTAACCAGTCTGAGTGTCAGGGTGACTATAAAGTCCAATTATTTGCACCAGTTTTGGGGTAATCAGTAACTGGCTGAGTAACCACCACTGCTGCCCTCACTGCCACACCATTTCCATAGCCAGACTCTAACGTCAACCACTTCTGCAATAGGCTTCAGCACAGGACTGAGTGACAGTGCCCCCGACACATTAAGATCAAAGAACAGATAAACTCTCAGCAGGCATCTCCAGAGAATTATGACAGAAGTGTTTTGAGATCTTCAGTCATCAAAGCTCAGTTACTTTCAAGTACAAGATCTGCATCAATGATACAGCTCTTGTCATTTGGCAAAAACCCTCAGAAACACAAGTAAAATAGCTAGCAGCAAGCATGGTCATCACATACACCCTCAAGCCACATCAGAGCTAATCCTACCTCTTCAGGCTCTTCCTGCAGTCCACCAAAATCAAGAGAACCCCAACAGAAAAAAGCTTAGCCTAAATCCATAAGATAACCCCTAACCCCAGCCTTTTGTTGTTCTGGCAACTGCATTATCTTCATGCTGCTTTCTACTGCACACGTTACTTTTACAGCTGCACTTGCTCCTCTCACGCTTTCTAGAAATCAGGTGTTGGCAAACAACCTGCTGTGCTTGCTGCAGCTGTACTGCTGAGCACCTGGTCCCAAATCTTTGTTCTCCAAGGGACTCTGCCTCATACCAATGCTCAGTGATCCCCCATCTGCCAGTCCTCAGAGAAGCAGACTATCTTATCTGGAGTAGTCATGAATGTAAGGCTTTCTGCTGTTTTTCTCCACCTCAAGAGCTGTGTGTAAGTAACAACAATTGGGCAAGATGTACAAGGACATGGTATATAGACAAAACACTTCCACTGCATCTCCGAAAGCAGAAAAATAATAGTATGGAGGTTGTTGCAAAGATGAAAAGAGGGCAGAGAAAAAGCCCCCAAGTGTTATGGACTGATCAACTAGCACCTTTTTGTCACAGCAGTCTGAATAGACACCTTTTGACCCAACTATTTTCCTGACAATTTTACATTAATGAGAAGTCTCCTAAAAGCCAGACTCTCTCTGACCCATTACCCTCATTGCAGTTAAGAGCTACAGTAGGAGCTACAGCTTTCTGTTTGCTCACTAGGTTGGCTCCCGAGAAAGCCGATGACAGCAAAGGTTGGTACAACAGAGGCACATACTACTCCTTGTATTCTTCGTGTCCCACTGGTAAGCCCTCTAACCACAACGCCAGGGGCAGGAAGCTGTCACAGGCCATGGAGCACTGGCTTTATCTGCCAGAACAGAAAGCAGTTGAACACTTACCACCAGGACCTCACTCTTTCACGCTCTCAGAGCCATGCTGAGGTGTCATGCACTATTGAGAGTTACTCGAAGAGACTTACATTAGCTTACTCTGAATGCATGCACAGGTTCCATAGATAATGTAATTCTAGTTTTTTATCATAGTATCACTGCTGTTTTGCAGTTTTCAGTACAGTTTTGATTGGTAATGTAAATAACTTATTTTCTTTGGTCTTATGACCCTGGAGACAATTTTCCAAATTCCAAGTGAGCATAATCACTGTAATAATGCCTGGATTGCCAACATACAAACTACTGGTTTTTTTGTTTTTTTTTGTCTGAACTATTACCTAGAGGCATCACATGGAAGATGTATTTCTCTTCCTTTTAGTTTACTCAATATATCTGGCAGCACAATAAATATAGCCAGGTTTGCGTCCCATCTGCAGTTTGCGTTCTCTCACACATAGTGATATAGGGGAGAGAGAGAAGACAAGCAGTACTCTTGCCTATTCAATTATCTGAGTTTTAATCTGTTACTGTAAACAGAGGTGATGAAGAAACTGAGCTGCCCTAACTGCTTGTGCTCTGTATGTCTCTTAGAATGGAAATGGAGATGAGTGCTATTTTTCAGCAAAAAGAAATGGAGAAAGCTCATCGGAAAGGACTACTGGGCCTGGAAGCACCTTTCCTTTACCACGGGATGCCAGCTAGTCCCATTGCTTTCCGTGGCAGGCACAGACTGCCTGAAGGCCATCTCCCCAGTGACTTATATGTTCATCGTACCACCCTTGATGAAATTCATGGCAACACAATGCTAATGGCAACCAGCCCATACCCTCCGGTCACCACTTTGCAAAGGGAGAGGGGACGTCGACCAGGGAGAAGAGCTGGAAATCACAAAACTGCAGAGTGTAGTGCCAATGGCACAAAGAACCAAGCTGATGACAAAACTACAGACCCTGCTGCAGCTGCAGTGGATGATGAGAAAGAAGACAAGAAAGAAGCAGAGGTGGAGACACCGAACAAACATGAACAAAACAAAAACCAGACTGAGCCATCTGCAGTTGCCAAAACCTGTAAAGAGTTTGAACAAAGCTTGAGAAAAAACTCTGCTAATCATGACATTTCTACTGAAACCAACAGTTGCAACAATACAAATGAGAAAGAATCTAATAGCTCCTGTGCTGCTTTTGATGACAAGTTCATGTACCCTTCTGCAATCCCATTCTCAGCATTACCATATGGATTTCCAGTACCAAGCAATGCACTGCTACCCTCAGGTTTGTCAAGTCTGCAGAGTACAGTTAGGGTGGCATGCTGATATAATTAATTTTTATTGATTTGCTCTCTTATTTCCTCCTTCTGTTTTAAGCAAAGTTTTTGTATGATAGAGTCATGGCAATTGAATGTAGAGTTCATATGCAGCAAATAGGAATAACTTGGTAAATCCAAGTCAGCAAAGCTGGTTTTCCCAAACTGCAGACTTTGCTGCTTGCTGGCACAATGGACATTTCAACATTCTAGGTAGCAGTACTTTTCTTTCCAGGACAATGCTCTTGCACAGCAAAAGTCACATAGCAGCCTCCAACTGTTTCAGTGCCCTGTGCCACACGCTATATAGCTGCAGGATGTCATCTTGAGTTTATCTCAGTCCCTGGGACAACACACTTATCACCCCTAAGCCATTAAGTTAGCACCACTTTGAGGTTCTCTGCAATTCTGTTTAGCATGTTACATTCTTTCTTCTTCTGGTGACTGGGGAGAAATGTAGCAGCACACAATATACTAATCATAATCCCTGTGTTTGTCAAACAGGACAAGGAATTCCTTAGAAATTACACTCATTTAGGAACAAACTTAGTCCTGAGGCTTGACCTCCCCAAGAACAGCGTTAAGACAGAGGCTTCTCCCCACACTATGCAAGAAACCTTGTTTCTAAAGCTTTGCAGCTCCTGTTAAATACACCAGTGCCTTGCATAACTTCCTATTACCTAAAATGAGAACAGGCTGAGCTGTTTGTCCAGGATGATTTACCAAAGACATACTATATCACTGAAAAATAGACTCATAGAATCATTTAGGTTGGAAAAAGCCTTTAAGATCATTCAGTCCAACCATAAACCCAATACTGCCAAGCTCACCACTAAACTAAACTGTATCTCTCTGTGACTACACACTGCAGTTAATGCATCAGATTCTGGAGAAGTGTAAAAATTCTCATGTTAACAAGTATTTCATAGTGATTTGCCAGCAAAGTTCTAGAAACATAACATTTTTGTTCCCTCCTCAAAGGAGCACATGGCCTGATCCTGAATGGAGAAGACATTTCCTCAACTGAAGACATTCGCAAGTGGACTGTTGAGGATGTTTACAACTTCATCATTAGCCTCCCTGGCTGTTCAGATTATGCTCAGGTGATTATAAACATTCATCTCATTTTCAGGTCTTAGGAGCATCCAGATTTAAAGGTCATCGAACAAATGTAAATGCTAGAGGTTAACTAGTTCTCACAGACTTACTGTGCATATGAAGTTACTTCTTAAAGGGGAAACCAGTCCATGATCTGAGGTTACATGCACTTCTGCTGCACTTGGGAGTCACTGGTCATGACACATACCAAAAGGACCAGCAGCAAACCAGCAGTATAAGGAAAGTATCTTAATTTTTTCACTCCACATGCCCTGCACAATTTTTATGCAGATTAAGGCAATTTTGCATTCTTGGATATTGGTATAACCCACATACCACCCCTGTGTTCTTATAGGCATCATTCCATTTGAAAAATGAAATATCATTAGAAATGCAAGCACAGAGGCTGAAATCTTGCATGTTGTAAAGCCTCAATAGGATCAACACTATTCTTTCATCAGTAATAGGCTCCTTCCATAAAAACCACCAAAAAAACCCCAAAACAAAACAAAACAAAAAAAAAAAAAAAAACAAACAAAAAGAACTAAGTAACACTGAAACATTACAAACTTCTCACTTGCCAGGAACAAGTAGATAAACTACAGGCAAATGTGCTGATAGCCACATGCCTGAACAAGAGACCTCATGCTGTAGCTAGAAGATAAATACAAAGACAAAACAGAAAAATTATTATTTCCTCCTGTGCCTCAGGAATAAGCATAAAAACTAACCCGTTAAGTATGTTTTAGCACACCATGATGTGTTTTATCATTTCATAAAGATATTTAAAGACCACGCTATTGATGGAGAAACCCTCCCACTGCTAACAGAGGAACATCTCTTGGATACAATGGGATTAAAACTTGGACCAGCATTAAAAATCCGCTCTCAGGTATGATCATTGAATGTGTGCGAGGGTGGCAGGTCACAGAGATGTGACAGAGTCAGAAGCCAGCAGGAGGAAAGCCTTCCAAACTAAAACACATTATTTTCTCACTGACAAGGTAACCACCATATTAGAAGCAAAATCACTCCAGCATAGTGCTTTTGCTTCTCTTGTGTGTTACAACAGCGTGCAGGATCAGGGGAGGTTAGGACTGTCAGTTTGAGAGACACTTCAAGTAGAGTCAGGCTATATCACCAGTGGACACTAGGCTGAGGTTTGAAATGGAAA
Source organism: Loriculus beryllinus (assembly GCA_039877255.1). Lineage (NCBI taxonomy): Eukaryota > Metazoa > Chordata > Aves > Psittaciformes > Psittacidae > Loriculus > Loriculus beryllinus. The sequence goes on from JBCJKH010072101.1 coordinate 10,027, forward strand.
AGATGTTTTTGATGAATTAATTCAGTTTCACTACATTTTCCCTTTCTCAGTTGGTAAGAAGTGCTCTGACACACACATGCTTCTGTTCCAACCTGACTTAAAATATACCAAGTAGAGGTTTCTACAGCCCTTCTGGGAATATAATTGTACATGTTTCAGGGACAGGCTGTCCCTCTGTTTAAAGTTTTCAGCTCTTAATTTCATCATCAACTCTGTGTGTTTCTCTTGCTGCCTGGTTCTTTTCTTTAACTCTTTACTCACTCTCACTCTTCTCACTAAACCCACCTTCCCCAGTACTGGCTGGCAGTTTGCCTCCCCTCTGTCCCACAAGTGCTACAGCACACAGGGAGCAAGAGAAGCCGGATCCAGGCCCAGCACACTGGGCCATTTCCAAGCTGAGTATTGCCAAGATTATTCTTCCGTGAGAACCTGGGCCTAGAAAAACACAAAAGAGGGAAAATGAAAACTTTTTTTTCCACTTTTGCTAACAATTAATAATCATTTGAGATGAGTTTGAGAGGGGACCTCCTGAGTTGGCCTTGATGTTTAATGTTTTCAACACTATCTCAAGAAGCAATTGCTGCAATTGGTCTTTTATCTCTAAAGGTGTCTCAGCGTTTGGGCAATGTATTCTACATGATGAATCTTCCTCTGCCAGTGCCACTGCCACCTGCTTCAGGTAAACCCTCAGATCAGCCTCCTGACATAACCTCCCCTCTTCACTGTAACAGCACTGGAGATGCACTGGATAGTCCAGGCTCTCAGGACCCAGAAACTTCACAAGCAGTGGAACAGATCATTTCAGAAAGCAGGGAAAATCCGTGCAACACAGCTGGAGCTCAGGCTGACTTCCAGATGATCACTTTCCAGAAAAGTTGAGCTAAGTCCAGGACATAACATGTTTTTAATAGTACAGGAGCCTCTAGTTACAAAGCATTTGAGAAGACAGCTACAGTGTGAAACCTCTGTGTGACTGGGGATGAATAAAATAAACTGCAAATGCAGCATGAGGAAGTATGGTATCTGAAAGGCATCACAAAAATTCATCTACATATTGGTGCAATTACTTTCAAGTAAAACGCATCGGAAAGAAACCAGTACAGTTAACAGGTACTCTTCAGTTTTCATTGAAGTCCAGTAGCATCACTGAAATCCGTTAGAGATTCAGAGTGCACTGTCTGTCTTAGAGTTTGTTCCTGCACGTTGCTAAAAAACTACAAGAAAAAGTTACAGCTTCCACATATAGCTTGCTGCTGCTCCTGTTAAACAAAATTTATACAGGAAATTTATATGGAATTCACTGGGAGAGTATGGAATTACCTGCAGAATTTAGATAAATAGACCCTAGACTCAGCAATTTGGGTTAATGCCTATTTGGTATTCAAGAACTAAGCCTTTCTAAGTGCCTGGGAAGAGTATAGACAAGAAATATGGATTAAACCCTGGACAAAGAAACACCAGGTGTAACAGAAATTTTAATTATTCTGAGGCATTCTTATCACCAAGGTTTCAACTTGCTGTGAGTGATTGCACCGAGATGACTTTTGAAAGAACCATCACGAGACTCCACCATGAAGACCAGTAACTGTGACAGTAATGTTCCTGCAGGCAGCAGGCTCAAAGTCACCCAGTTCCAGTGCCAACCACTGCCACAGCTCACCTTTCCCCTCAGTTCACAACAGCAAGCCACGGAAAACTCTTCACTTGGTGGCATACTCAGGTGTTCTTAATTTTGGAAGAGGCCATCAATTTTAGCCTAAAAGCTCCCTCTTCTCTGCAAAAATGTGGTTTCTCCTCACTTCTGACTGGTGATTCATTACCTCACAGCAAACAAGAACACGAAATAGAGTTTTCAGCTAGGGATAAATTCCCAGCATTTATCGTGATTCCTGTGTGAATTATCTTGGTTTCCTCTTTAGGGGCTTGGTCATACAGTGGTCTTCCACTTAGGCTTTGGAAGTCTTTATATTTCCACTCCTCTCCTTGCAAGAACACTTCTTTACTCCAAAGGATACACAAATATTTCTGATAAAATTAAGTTCTGTAAATTGAGGGTTGATGATAGGCTGAGCTTCTACTGTATATTGCTATTTTAGATTCTCTCCCCTTAGTTTAGTTTGTGTGGCCTCAAGCACTTAAAAACCAAGAGGTACTCTGCGGTTCAGATGGGGATTGTGTAAGCATACAAGGAGGTAGAGTACTCTCATATTTTAGACTGTGAGCACGTGTTCTTTTACTTTGGCCTGAGATAAATGATTTTATGTCTTTGATATATTTGCGCACTGGATAATATGTGATTAGATCCTTGCAACAGCAACTTAAGATGCTCATCTTAGTATACTGTCCAAACCTTGCAGCCTTCAGAGGAAGGGCAAACGTTTGTTGCACTTCTTTTCTGAACCAGCAAAATCTGTAAAAAGAGTAGAGCCTAATTCTGTTTGCACTGAAAACTGCCACTGACACCAGTTACGACAGTTTTGGGCTCTGTATGTCTATCTCCACATAGCGTTACTGGGGTGTACATTTTAAGGGTTAACTGATGAAATCCAGGAAGGCCCAGTGCAAAAATGTGGGATGCTGTGCAGCAAAATACTCTGAAGTTGCAGACAGACACCAAAGTAATCCCTTCCTAAGTGAAGTGCTGATCTTTACATCTGTGATTTGGTGAAATATGAGAGTTTTCCCAAGAATTTGGATTATGTTTTATGCATCATCTGTGGGTATTTGTCGTATAAAGAACTATTTACTAAATACTCATCAGTCTTCAAAAACAGCAAAATTATAACCTGAAGCTGGAAGACTTCAATATAAATCCATAAGATTGTGTAAAAGAACAGCAATATTGATTGTAGACCATCAATTAGTTTGCTGTTCACTTTGTCTCAATTAAGTTCAGGAAGTAGTAACCCCAGTTCTCTTAATTAACTTTTCTACATCTTTTCATGGCTTTAAAACTTAGTGAGGCAGGTTGGGGAGTTTTATGTTGAATTTGGTAATGTAAATATTTACTTTTCAGATTTTGGATGAAACACAATTGTCACTGTAAAAACTCATAATCTGTTTGAAATGCTTTTACCTGTGATTTTAATACAGAACATCTTGGATTAATTGTACCAGAAAAAATGTTTTTACAGTAGATCTAACTATTGTGGGTTTTTTAAATGTAGATCGTCCATATACCATGAGGGGAAAAGAATATATTTTTATATAGTACAACTGTTTGTTAAAATGTAAAAATAAATAAATAAATAAATAAATAGATAGATAAATAAATAGGGGCAGCTTTCTGTTTACCTCTGAAACGATTTCTAACTTTTTTTTTTTTGTACAATTGACGATCATGTTGACAATGCCACTTACCTAATTAAACACAGTTAAATTAACTGATTTTCAAATGGCATCCTACCTTCTCACTGGATGAAACATCTAACTTAACCCACATGAGAACTTCACCCTAGAAGAGCATCTCTGATAGGTTCCCAGGTCAAATAGCCCACGAGATGTCGCTGCAAAGCTGAAAGAGGTTACCTACTATCCCTCCAAAGGGAAAGGCAGCACACTTCAGGCACATGTGACCAAGGATGAAGAAACTGAACTTGTTTTTCTAAAGTAACAGCAAAGGAGCTTGACTTGAACTTCCATATGCTAGGGAAGAAAGATTGAAATCTGGTTTTGAAGAATGAGACTACTTTTGAAAATGGCTCAGATGTGAACAAAGCCAAAAGCAGAGAAAGCTGGGATGCAAACTCTGCATGCTGGTACTACTTCTACAATTAAAAAAACCCAAACAAAACAACAGGTCCTTTGCGCATGCTGGGGTCTCCTTCCCAAAATGACAAACAGAACGAGTTCATAGCTTCCTGCACTGGGGGGTGGGGTGGGGGGGTGGTGCGTGCCAAAATGCAGTGAGGCCTAGACCACATACAGCCAGAGAGTGAAATAGGAAGTGATTTATCTAAACAGACATAATCAGTTCTATTTGTAATGATGGAAATGCCGCTAGTAATTAATGCTTCCTCTCCTACAAACACTTTACAGAGAGAAATAAAAAAAGCTAAAAATTGAGAACGACATAGAATCAGAAGACTCATATTTTCAGATTTTAATACATTTTCAGGAATTATGTTTATATGTAAACAACGAGGCCTTACTGATTCTCAGCAGCTACATGTTCTTTTTTGACCTTTAATGCTTACTCCAGCTGCAAAGGGGTGTAGCCAGCACACACAAGTACGTAAGAGAGCTGGCAGAACTGCACTGCTTTATGACTTTCTGGTGTCAGTGACACCACTGCATTCATTTTTTCTACTATGCCACTAAAATCACAACAGGATGGAGATGATATATTTTAATACTTGTGGCACCATTAGAAATGTATCACTTGATATCTACTGCTGTATTAGTCTGCAATAGTGATGCAGTTAATGAAGAAGAGAATGTTTTTTATGAGATGTTGTAGAAGTGCCTCATTTTGTCTGTATCCACATTAAATGTGTAGGCGCCTAGGGAGAGGGACTTCCATTTCTTTTTTTTAATAGGGCCAAGGTTAAAGACAACATAAATAAAAAGACACAGCAAACATAACAGAATGGTTCTGTACTATATCTTAACAAAACTAAGAAAGTCCTGAAAAGGAAGAAACATCTTGTCCTTCCACAACCTGTGTTTCTGACCTCATGATTGTTGCATACGATGATGATGTGGAGTATATATTCATACAAACCTAAACAGATAATTCTCTGCTCAATTCCCCAGGTGAAAAATCTCATAAAAAAACCTGCCATAAATAGACAAGTTAGGCAGAATTCCTACCTGTCCAAGTCAGGCAGCCATTCTAATCAAGCACACAAACTCAAGAAATAGCAGCTTCAAATACCAAGGTGATGGTATTTGAAACCGATTCATATCCATGTTACCAGCTGCTTTACAGAACAGCATTCTAAGACCTTATACAATTGTGAATCCTCCATGAAATAGTTTTCAGAATGTTAATTTATCCTTGAATGTGAAACAGAAAAAATAATCATCTCCCTCTGGTTTTAAAAATCACTTTTCATATTTTGGACTCTCCAAATACCATAAATCAATGTTGATTGGTTACGTAGAGTTCTGAATCACCTCCAACATTGGAAATACTACAGTAAAGCACCCAAAACTAGATACACTTGGTATCTTGCTCCTGGAAAAGGCATAATCAATGTCCTATCTAAGCCCTTTATCATTCACTGGAAAGTAATAAGGCAGTTTTATAAGGCTGGGTGTTCATCAAGGGTCTACTACCTGTGATGCTTGGTTTTGACTGAGCCATTCACACTAAACAGCTATAGCTCTACTGCTCTATAGCTATCTATATGGCAATGACTCTATAGTAAGAGAAAACCTCACCTCTCCTTTTCTGTTTCATTAGGGTTTGGTTTTGTTTTGGTTTATTTTTTTTTTTTTTTTTTGGAGGGGGGGGAGGGAGGTTACTTTCTGCCTTTGCAGTTGCAAAGCTCTTTCCTTTCTTCAGGAAGGCTTTGTTCCTACTATCACCTATACTGAGGCCACAAGAATTATTTTGTTGACTTGGCCTTTACATAGCCCTTTCCTTACTCCCATTGCCTTGTTTACCTAAGTCTATATTATTCCAGACAAACAACAGTTCTGCTATTACCCATGTGTTCTTCTTGAACCAACAATTTCCATGTTGGTGAGGATGCAAAACCTTTTACTTGGACCATAGAAAAGAGACACCTATTGTCTGTGTTGCATAGAGAACAATATAGTATTTTTTCCTATAGTACAGAAAAGACATGAATAGATGTTTTGCTTTATCAAAATTTAAAAACATATAAATGTGGCATCTGTGTGTGTGAACTACTGCAATAAAAATCAACCAACCGAAATAGCAAACAGAAGCACTGCTGAGAGAGCATCAAGCCAGCCTGGTTTTCTCATTACCTTTCTGTTACAAGGTTCAAATAACTCTGTTAGAGGAGTGCTGCTCAGTCTGTCTGGGACTCCAGCAGTTTGTAAACTTGCATTGAAAGATGGTCTGTAAAGCAGTCACTGGCTTCTGGTTGAATCTGTTAATTGGAGAGATGTGAACTCAAGAATCACATTTTTATATAACAAATATTTTTAACTCAAACACTTGTAGTCATAACAACAAATTTATGATTTTATAAAAAAGCAACCATTTTTCTTAATGCTCTATCCCTAAATATCACCATTTTTCTCTTCCTCTCCTGCCACTGCCAAAAAACACTGAGATACAAGCAAGCAAGCCAGTCTTTTTAGCTTTTCTTTTTTTTTTTTTTTCACCTAAAACCTTAGCTGGCTCTTCTGAAAAATGTACAGATATGTTTTCTATTTAACATTCTTATGTGTCTAGGTACATCCCTACTGACTCCATCATGGTCCCCTAGACCAGCAGTCTTTAGGAAGAATATACACCACTCCACATAAGGAGAAGCATGTCCTTATTAGGGTTCATCAGTTATTGCTAAAATGAAAATTTACGCTTGCAAGGAACAAAGCTGGTATTTGAAATAGCTGCAATTAGTTACAGAAGGACCAGAATCGGGAGAAATTAATTCTTAGCTCAACTATGAGTTTTCTAAGTTATATGTATCAAATAATTCTGAGTTGTATAGAAATGAAAAGAACTTTCAAGAATGGAAGTACTTAAGAAGCATCTTAGCAAAAGATAATTCTGGGGATTTGCCTAATGAACCTTTGTCACTCTGCTAAATTAAAAGCTAAGTGGCTAACTAAATATTTATAAGCTTCTGAGGTGGAAGTGACTCAGGATATGTCTACACTGGAGTGTGCTTCTGAATTATGACTCATGTATTTGTGGGTGGATTTTAGCTGAACCTGCCTTCAAAGTATGTGATGCTGTATGGCACAAGGCTTATACTTATACACTCCTTATATTTTTAACCCATATTCAGTGCTGAAGCTGACCGGATGAAAAGGTGGTCATTTCAGAGACTGCAGCATGCTACCATCTGTAGATGATCTAGGAAATGGCTCCTAACATATTGCTGGGGAATTTGTCTGACTTCCTTGGATTCCTCTATGGAAGCGCTTTTCTTTCTTCCTGCCTGCTTGCCTGCCTTTCCTTCTGCCTGTCAACAGGTAATTTTGACTTGTGTTCTCCCCTCTCCTCCCCCCTAAAGTCAGAAGGATTAACCATGGAGCCAGTGGATATGCTTTTTGCAAATGAATGGTTTGTTTAGCAGAACAGACACTTGCTCAGACTTTCAGTGTCACTTCTATTCCTGTACTGCAGAAGGCAGTGTGACTGTACAGAGAGTTTGACACATGCTCGTCAGTAATTCAATTGCCAATGTGTATGTAGCCTTGCAGTTCTGGTGCATATTCACACTCTCTTATGGATCCAGGATGAGGGCACTGAGCCCAAAACAATGAGATTACCAGTAGCACAATAATTTGTCAGGAATAACTGGATATAAGGCTACAAAAAAACATGTACCAGAAAGAGCAGAACACCACCCAACTCGCTGTCCTGCCTCAGAGGCCAAGACAGGATAGTAAAGTAGAGTATAAGAACAAAGCAGCCATTTCAGACTACTTCCAGGGACCTATCTCACAGACAACCAGAGATCATTTTATATTTAATAGCTCATGATGCATTTTTGTTCTATTAATGTATCCACTTGGTTTTTGTACTATATATCCAGCATCCATACTGCTATATTAGATCACACATTTGGGGTAAAAAGGAGGGGGAGGAGGGAAAAGGGGCTAATTAAATGCCATCGGTTTGGCTTCAGTTGAAAAAGGAAACCACTCCGCTCGCATGCAATATCCTTCACAACAGTAATGTAAGTGGTCATGAGCCTGAAACCCTACTCTAATCAAAATGGCAGTCAGTACTTAAGGGGCTGACTTCCCTGCATGGTTTTGAAATACTTGTTTTTGCGGCCTGTCCTACAGCTGACATAGACACTGACCTTAAATGCAAGCCTTTTGAACCTTCACTTCCACTGGCTTTCTTGAGACTCAGCTACTTGCTTCTCTCTTGCTCTCCTGCTGTTCCAATGACTACAAACAAACCTGTCCCATGTAATACTCAGCCTTGACAGGCTCTGTGCTCCACAGTGGCACGAAGTTCACCATCCATGCCTTGCAATGGAGGGCACATTCCTTGCTCCACTTTCCATCCTTTGGTCCTTTCTTACAGATCTGCTGGAAAGGATCGATTTGCTCCCTGTGCTGCACACCAATCTGGTGCTGCATGCCCAGCTATCCTGGGAAGAACTCATTCAAGTTACTGTTTCTTGAACTTCAGATGAATTAAAAGTTCTGTGGAAAAAAAAAAAAAAAAAAGAAAAAGAAAAAAGAGATAAAGCAGAAATCCAAGGTGCTTTTCTGGCAACAAACAGCTTGATCTACTGCAGTTAAATATTTTTTAAAAAGCAAAATTAAGAGCTAAGCATTAAAGGTGGGTTTATGAATCTGCAGTAGATGCTAAGACATAGAAGGCATATGCAAAATAAGACCTCAAAAGAGTCTGAAAGTAGAGGTATGACAGATGATGACTTACAATGAGACCCATCACGAGGAGGGCAGCGAGCAGATAACAGTGTGGTTCTGAACAACCTCTCCCATAGAGCAGGAGGCGTTTCACAGCTTCAGTTCAGTTTGTGCCTGTGCAGCGAGAGGAGAGGACTCTGAGCCACACCGTACTAAAACCCTCACTGCAGGCATTGTGTATTATTAGCAAGCTGTAAGTTACAGATGGCTAAAACATCTTCCACAAGACAACTTCACTTCAGACGTACTTTTATGTTACTGTAAGTTAGGTACATAAAGTAACTTAAAATGATTGCCAACTTAAAAATGTTATTTTTTGACTAAATGCGGCTTGCCTACTTTTTACAAGGCATTGTTTTACTGTAACCATAAAAACTCTAATTCCCTATGCTTACAATCTTTTCTCTTGAATTACACTTTATAGTTTGTCCGCTCTGCAGCCTGTCAGCTTAATTTGTAACTTGTATAGATTTTCTGCCCAGCAACAGCAAAAGGAAAACATTCAAGAGGAAAACATTCAAAAGGAAAAGATGTACCAGAAAAAAAACAAAACCAAACAAAACCCACAAAAATGTCACAGTGACTAGGGGCAAATATGCTGCTGGAAACAATTTTATGTTTTTAATTACCTACTTTTCAATCTGAGAGGTTCCAAAATCACAGGAACGGGGACAAGAAGACTTGAAAGGGCTTGACAAGACAACACAGCACTGCACATACTTTTCCATCCCAAAGTGCCAGGGTGTGGTTTGGAAACATGGAGCCAGGATAAACGATTATATGCTTTGCTAACCTGAGTGACCTCATAGCAAAAGCATGCAGGGCAATCGCTGACAAAAGGCCTTTTTACTGTATATAGGTTGCTTTCTGAATCTGATTATGGAAGTATATGAGGTCTGAGCAACCAGTCTGTTTAAACAGGTAAGAATTAACAAAGTTCTGCTGCATCAAGCATCTTTACAGACGAACTTTCTGTTTACAAGTAACAACACTAAACGTGTACAGTTTTACTGCCAATGAGCTGGCGCACCTCTATTCCAGTGGGATGGGCTCACCCTCCAGACCCCAAGTGACACCTCTGAGTGCCGACGGACTCCCCAGCTTGTCCAGCATGTGCCCACACCACTGCCTCCTGCCCTGGCTAGGCCCCAGCGTGTAGTCCCGGCTGCCCGCGAAGGAACCAGGCGGCAAGAGGCACCACTCCTGATTCTGGAGTTCGACTTCAGACGCATCATCTCCTCCCAGGAGGAGTTTCTGATTAACCACACTACTTCAGGGGGGCTGACAGTCAGAAAGGAACCCAACCGCTCGGCCCGCAGCAGTGTCTAAGGCGGGGCAGCCCCCAGAGCGCACCCCAGCGCAGGGACGCTGCGAGCCGGCTCTGAGGGCTGAGGCCGAGGAAGCCTCACCCGATGAAGCCGCTGAGCAGCCCAGGGCACGCGGCCTACACGGCCTTCCCGCGCCTCCGCAAGCTCCCGCCTCCTCTCGCGAGGCCGCTCCCCAACCTCCCCCCTCCCCGCGCTCGCTCACGTCACCGGCGGAGCAGACGGGGACAACATGGCGGAGCGGCGGAGGCACAGGAAGCGGATCCAGGTAGCTGGCCCTCTCCCTACCAGCCTGCCCTGCCCTGCCCTTGCCTCCTCCCCGGGGGGCAGTCCACTCTCTCCGTCCTCAAGGAGGCCCGGGCGCACCGGCTGGGCTGCGGCCGGCGGCCCCTCAGGGGGTCTTCCTTCCCTTTTCCACGGCCTCCCCTCCACGACGCCGTGCCGTTGTGAGGTGGTGGTGGCGGCGGTGGCGGGCGGTGCGGGGAGCAGCATCGTCTCGTCCGCCGCCGGAGCAGCGAGAGCCCGCAGGCGCCGGGAACGCCGCACCGGAGCTCGGTAGAATCCCGGGCTGGCAGCGGGCGACGGGTTTTCCTTCAGAATTTTCTAGCAAATTCATAAATCCTCGTAAATACTGAGGGAAGCTGGGGGCCCTGCGGGGCGGAGGAGTGTCTGTAGGAGTGGTTTGGGGGTGCTGCAAGCACTGCTTCCCCGCCGCGGCGGGAGGCTGAGGGGCGGCTGGCACGGCAGGGAGCCCGCTCCGGCCTCCCCCTTACCGGCGGGCCTGCCTTCAAGAGGGTCTGCGCCCTCAAAAGTACATCGTCTTCTTCGAACACCAGAGGGTGAGATGTGGAGCTGTTGCCTGTTTTTAATGGTCCTATCATACTTAAGATCTCACCCGTTACCAGTGTTGGACAATAGCTTGATGTGGTATAACGACACTCAGAATAGGCGAGCAGCCACCTTAGCCGAGAGCTGACCCATCATCTGTCTGTTCCAGCGATCATAAGCAAAAAGGCATGGGGCAGATGGTATAAGCATCTTAAAAACAAACGTGCCCAGCAAGGAAATAATTTGGTGAGGAAAACAGGTTTGTTTTTAGAAAACATAAACAACCGTGTGTAAAAATAGACTTAATCAGTTTTGAGATCATGTTAAAATGTAGTCATAATTATGTGGGGTCACTTAAGGGCAAGATGAAGACATGTTAGGTATTTTCACTTACCTAAAAGTCGATTTCTTAATATATTAATCTTAACAATGAGTTTTACATTTGAGTTTACATTTGAGTTTTACATTTACATTTACATTTACATTTTTTACTTTGTAAACTTTTACAAAGTTTATTATGCATGTTTTGGACAGTTACAACATCAGGTACTATAATGGCTGTTACCATCATATATTATTAACGCTAAGCCTAAATAGTGTATGTTTGGGATTTATTACTCTGCTGTTGAGATAATATTCACAAGAGAAATCATAAAGCCATTCAACAGTGTACACTTCATATGTCATATTTCTGCTTGGTTGCTCTCTCTCCTTTCTCATCCTTTCCCTTTCCACCCCACTGTCCCATCCCCTGAGAAAGCAGAGATGTGCCTGTACATCATAGTTTCTTTTTTACCCTTTAATTCAAACTACGGGAGCCGGTAGAGGGGGAATGCAAAGGATAATTAATCAAAATCTGGTTAAGCAAGCCTTATCAATCACAGATATTCAGTGAATTACCATAAAACATTACAGAATTATTATCTTTTCATACTCATCATAGACTGTCCCTTACCAAGGACAAAACTAGCTCAATAAACATCCATCAAATCCAAATTAAATGTAATTTAATGTTTTGTACAATACACAAGGCAGTGGTCTTGCAGGCACTTAAGCACATACTTAATTTCTTGCCTGTTAGCAGTAGAAGTATTTCCCAGATTATTAGTAATTAAATTGATGTCTGGGTGTTAGCACTTACGGTTTAAGATTGTGGCCTGAATTTGAGATATAACTGTGCAGATAAATGTGTATTGCATCTTAGTAGTTTCTCTCTGTGTGTAAGCAACAGTGGGAAGACAGGATAGTGAACAAAGAATGTTGAATGCCTAAGTGGTGTTCTTAATTGGGCAGTGAATAAAATAACATGTATTTTTCTTGGTAGTTGGTTTTGGTTGTTGGTTTTTTTTAAGCTTTTTGAACTTTATCAGCATAGTTACTATATTATCATGTTTCAGGATAATGCTGCAAGTTTCTTGTTTAAAATGGAGTGTGTGATTTGTAGTTGTTGTACGTGCTTTGGGAGCATGCATTTAATTTAGGGTGATGTGTACCCCTTAATAAAGAGAATATTTATCATACTGTATGCAAGTCTGACATCTGAATTGTCATTGAGTACAGCTGCATTTGACAAGAGAAAGGTTCTTAGGAGGAGATGGTGTGTTTACCTGTGGAAGAGAGTGATGTTATAGAGTTTGATACCAAATACTATCTGTATAGAACCTGGGTTATGAATAACTTTTATAGGATTTTATGTCTGCCATCAGGATTGGAATGATGTAGTTAGATCAGCTAGCTGCGTGTGAGAGGAGACATGAAAAAAGGTCTCAGTAAAATAGTTCAAAGTTGCATCAAGCCTACTTTCTGTGTTCTCCATTGGAAGTGATAACAGGAAGGATTTGTTTTATAGATTGCATTTTCATAGAAAGACACATTGCCCAATCTGTATTACATAGCTTAGACTCCTTGCCTGGCCACAAGCTGAAAGTTACGGAAGTTGCAGAAATTGTAACTTTAGAAGTTTGAATAGAGATGTTTTAGAGGTAGTTTTCAAAGTGTCATTCTGACAGTGGTAGTAATTTAACTGTAACTGACATGGAGATTACTTCAGACATGCAATGGTGAGAAGAGACTGGTCTGTGGACTGCAGCTTGCTCAAGCCATGGGCTCTCACATTATTCAAATTTCTAAAATCAAGAATGCTTGCTGTATACAGAGGGCTTATTAAAAGAAAAACAACATGTTGTCTAGTGGCTTGTTGAATATTTTTTCTTTAGGCAGATATATCTCAGAAGATGGGAGCTATCTTTGAATGCCTGTTACTCCAGCAACCTGATCTAAGCTATTTCATTTCTTGGGGAAAAAAAACCCCACAATTCCATGTGTATCCCAAAATACTCAAGCAAAAAATCTGAGTTGCTTCCTCTGAGAAGTGTTCAGCTGGGCAACATGTGGCATTTGGTTGGCAGGGCTGCAGTTTGACTGTTAAGTAGGCATTAAGCTTTAATTACATTGGCAGAATTCCATTGTGCACAGTTCTGTTCTGCCCAGGTGAAGTTTTGTTTATCTTTGCTTTGCAGTTAATAGCACTTGAGCAGCACCTTAGCGATGTGTCCTCTACTCTAGAAATGTTAATGCATATAAAAACTGCTCTTCTGAATAAAGAAAACAGATCTTAGGTAGTTCTTAGATCAGTGTCTCGCTGCAGACTGATGGCTGTGGTGGCATCAATGCCACATGCATCCAATTAACAGCACATACTTTCCTTGTTGACTTCTTTTTTCCTCTTCACTTGAATCAGTGGATTAAAGCTTTGAATCTCCTGATGAAGGACATCTACTAAATAGCATTGACTATTGTAGCCTATGGTTCTGTCATGTCTTGGTTTGGTCTCTGTGGGAAGGAAGATGAAACAGCTGCATTGCTGCTTCCTATGCTACAGTTTTTTGTGAATGCCTATTCAAAGGATCTTCAGAAATGGCAGTGCAGTGGTTGTCCAGCAATGCAGAGTTTAATCCACCTTGCCCATTTGTCTTTATTTTCTCATACATTCTAGTAAAGCTGAGTGGGATGATAACAGAGGAGAATGGCTAAATAACTTCTTTGAAAGTGCGTGGTATTGAGTGATAGGGAGGAGGAAACAAAAATTTTGGGTGGAAAAATGCAGAAAAATAGGAATTAAAAGTAGCAGACCCACTTGTCACTAAAACAAGAATCACTGTTTTTCAAAAATCTGAGTTACATTTTGGGAGGTGGGAAGAGAAAAAGTCAGAACAACTGGCCTAGGGTTAGAAGGGGATGGAAGCTGGCATGTTTTTGCTTTAAAATACTGCACATAGCTCCTTTGACATGTGTTTAAGCTCAGAAAAAATAGTGATTGCTGGAAAGAATAAATGAGGAAAACAAATACTTCTATTTTATAGGATATATATAGGACAAAAAAAGAAAAAAAAATCTGTTAATCTTTTCCTGTAAAGAAAATTAATGACTTGTGGCCAGCACACAGCCATGGTAATCCAGAAGAACTGGTTTCTCTGCATGGTTCTGCCACTGTTTCTTTTAAGACACCTGGGGCAATCCATATACTGGTCATCAGTGCGGAAGTCAGACTGTATTAATCACTGAAGAAAATACAGATGGAGTCCTAAGACCCTAACGCATGGAGTTTCCTTTCACTCCCACCCAGTGATCTATTGAGTCATGCTGGTTTGTGAGCTTTTTCTCTGCCCTATTTCACCTCGATTTCTTATAGGCAAAATATAAATGTTTCATCAGAAAGGTTGAGTACTTACTCCCCTGCCACAGAACATCCTATACTCTAAAGTTTTCAACAGGGAAAAGAAAAAGATAATCCTGTAATTCAGTCCAAGCTTTGATGTGTTCAGACCATCTTCACAGGAGATAACGCTAATGCAGTTGTAGTGTCCTTATAATACATGGAGAGGTGTGAGGAATGGAACATGGTTTGACATAGTGTCACTTTCGATGTAGCTTCTCAGCTTGAAAAACAGGCTGTGCGTGACATGTGCTTAAATTTCTTCTTATCTGAAAGCTATAAACTATTGGGCCTCAGAAGTAATCTGTGAGGGATGGTGTTCTGAAAATCAGAGTTCTAAGATGTAAGAGCAACAAAACAAACTAGATACTAAATTTATTGATTTTGATGACCTGTTTAAAACGGAGCATAAATCCTTGTAGTGCATTTGTCTGCACATGAAATAACTTGTCTTGTTAGTAGTAGTCGTCATTTACTCTCTTCTGATTTTCCAGAAACCCTGTTTCCATTACAACGCTGTGGAAGGAAATCATCCTGGCTTGGGGCGAACCTGTCTCCTTGCAACTGTGATGCAGGGGCGGGGGGGGCGCGGGGGGAAGAGTGAAATTTTGAACCACAGGTATGCTCTGGCCTTTTGACATCCACTGTGTGATTCCAGGAGTAAGAGAACCTGAATAAGTCATATTAAGGTAGAGATGAGAGGGAGAAGGCAACTCAAGGGCACACTAGTTGTAATAGCACAGTTCAGATGTTTTTAACATATACAGGCGGCTTTGCTACTGCAGTCCCAGCTTGAATTAACTGGGAACTCCATGAGTGTACTGAAGGAAGTTCTGAATGCACTGTGCTATATACGTTAATTTGGGAGATAATAGTAAAAATATAGTTTGATTCAGATTTTTCTTTCACTTCAGTGGGTCTGAAAGGTCCCCAGGCTTGAAAATCTCAGCATCATTTTATGAACTTATATAGGACAGAATTTTGATAGGAATGCTGGAGAATTATTCTTGAAAATTTGGAAATACCAGTGCATTCGTAGTAAGTAGGTAGGCTGAGCCCTGCTTTTTCTGCCTGCCTGTAGATGGAGTTCTTCTGTCTACATAAATAAGAAATTTGGTTTGATTTTATTTTTAATGGCATTCTTCCAGAGTTTGTAGATTATCAGGGATCATAAATCTCTAAATTTGACATGCTTTCTAGTGACAACATGCATTTTTCAATATACAAAATTAAAGTAGATGCAAGGGTCTAAAAATCTGGAGCAGAAGTATTTGGAAGCTTGACACTAGCCGATTTTTTATTACTGGAAAACAGAGTTTTAACAGAGAAAACATTTTACAACATTCCAGAAATATATTGCCTGAGATGTTTCTTGAATCTTTCTAGTTTTCCTATAAAAGCAAACTTTAAGTACCAGGAAGTTTTCATATGCTTTTTAAGGCCATGTGATCTGTTGTAAAGCTTTATAGTTTGTTGAGAACTACCTCTTGATTTATTAGTATAATGCTTTTCAAAATGTATAAGGAGACTTAAAGTGTCTGGCTTTTGGCTAGTTTTACAACTGAACATAAAGATCAGTTGAGCTGCATCTTAAAAAAGTTGTGCTTAGGATATTGAAGTTTTCAGTGCTTGTGTTGATTTCATTTTATGATAAAATGTAGTTTTTATTTCTGTCAATTGTCTGTAATATTTTAACAAAAACCTGGCTCTGCAAATTAAAGGGATGAAAAACAGGATGAAAAATGGGAATTAAATTGCAGAAAAAACTTTCTCAGAATAAGGTCAATGTAACTGTGGCGGTCCTTCTCACAGGGCAGAATTTTGGTTTGGAATGTTATAAAAGTAGCCCACAGAGAAAGACAAAGCAATACATAGTAAGGAGCAATCAAAGTAAAAAAATCCTGGTGCCAGCCACTGCCTGTGTAGTACAGCACATGACCGAGCAGAATCATAAATATTTTAGGAAGAGGAAGGAAATAAAAAAGCCTAGCAGAGGAGTTAACATTGATGTGAATATCTGTAGCTTCTCTGACTGTTTTACTGTCTGTGCTTTGAAGAACATTTTGCCCTGTGCATGGCTATTCCAAGTTTAATTTCCTTGTAGGAAATACTGGAAAAGCTTTTTTTTGTTTGTTTTTGCTGTATGTAGTCATCAGTCTTCACTGTACCTTAGTATCATTTGTTGGATTTAATCCATTTTAACTCCTTTTATTGCTATTAGACCTCATCTAGTTTGGTACCAAACTTGGTAGCATCATTAGCAACCTACAATTACATGGAAGGGGACATCAGACCACAGTATATATATTACAAACATACATGCAGTTAGGTAGTGAATAGTTTTCTATGAGTTATCTGATGTTTTATACAGATTCTTAAAAACTAAAAAGGGGTGGAACATGAAGGAGTTAATGTAATTTGGATGAAGATTATTAATTATCTGACTTAATTTGGGCATGTGTTTTTGAAACTAACTGGTGAGTGTGAGAGCATATTTCTGCATAGAGATAAAGAATTTAAACTTTAAAAAAATCTCAGTAATCTCAGAACTAACAAACTGTGGAGTCGTTTGGATATCATGTCTATATTACTCTCTTTAAAATTGTCCTCAGATAGGAAAAGCAACAATCTTCTCTAGAAGGATAATTCATTAACCAGTTCATTTTGAAAGTTTGCTATGCAGACTGTTGAAAATTAACAACTCTCACCAGCAAGGTTTTTATTCTGGTGTAACAAAATCTATTTAACCTTGCATTTTCACTTCCCATGCTTCCTGTGCTATTGCCATTAACATCTTAAAAGTGGTGAGGAAGGGTGTATATGTTTATTGACCTTTAAAAACATTGTGTCTTTAAATAGAAACTTAGCATTCTGTGTATTCCTGTAAATCACCAATCTGTTTTGTGGCTTCTGTAATCTATTTCTTTGGCCAGCACAAGAAGAATAGGTACAGTAAAGTGTCAGTCTAAAAAGATGTCCTGGTGTCTCTCTGTTACTGATCTGCGAGTAGTGGGGGATTTGGAAAATTCAGCCTTACTGCTTCAGAGAATTCTTACAGAGAGGAAATTTGCATGACTCGGTGCAATACACCAAACACTTGTTTCAGATATGATTTTGTGAAGCAGGAACATTCCTTTCCTGCTTACAGATAACAGGTCTTAATTTTACATAATTGAAGATGTCCGTCTCCATCCTTCTGCCTTATACATTATTGAATTCTGCTACCTCTCTGCAAGTTGGTAAACGTGCATAGGTGATGAATGTGTGCAGACTAAGGGCTCCCTTTTCTTAAAATGCCTGTTTTGACACTGTGTACTTCATCCTGCTGCACTTCATCATCTCTAGGTTGGCAGAATCTCCTTGATGATACTCTGAAGTTCAAGTCATTTTGTGGTCATGCAGTGATACTGAAATTTTCTAGCCAAGTCTTTCAGCTTCTTTTCAACATGATTTTCTCCTCTTTCACCTGAAATTCAATCTGCTTTGTATTCTGTCAGTATGCCTACGTTACTGTCATTTCATACATTCTCATTCCTCCCTCTATTGTTTTCCTTTGTTCTCAGCTTCACAACTGTTTTCATCCAAGCTTGTATGCCTTAAACAGCTTTCCATGTGCTCAGTGCTTACCTCTTAGCTCATCTCCGAGTCTTCTCTTTTTACAGAGCTGTTAAAGGAGTTCCTAGGTGTTGCCTTCAAATCGACTAACTTAAGAATTCCTGCATTTTTTGCTCTGTGTAGACAGGAAGTTCTTGGGGGAAATGACTTGACCTATTGTCATATCTTTTACATTTTATTTATTATTTATATATTGTCATAAAACAATGAGGACTTTGCAATATTTGATTTTCGAGCCCAAATGAGTGATTTTTTTCCCATGTGTTTAAAACTGTATTAATTTTGGACTTTTACCATTGTAGGAGGTCGGTGAGCCATTCAAAGAGGAGAAGGCTGTTGCTAAATACTTACGTTTCAACTGTCCAACAAAATCCACCAACATGATGGGCCACCGAGTTGATTATTTTATTGGTAGGGTTACTTTTAACCAGAGAACGGAAGTTTCTTCTAACTTTGTACTTGGAGGGGGGTGTGTGTTTTGTTTTTATTATTAGTGCTTTATCTAATAAGTATTGCTCTTACAATTTGGTTTTGAAAAGATATCTAGGCGTTAGATAGCCATAAAATTAATCTTAACAGCCTGAAGTAAACACAGTAAACTTTCCACTCTGTAATTTAAAAATGCATAGTTTTCAAGAGTAATGTATTTTAGAATAGTGGCTTGTCATACCTTAAAGAGTGAGAAGATGTGGAACATCACCACAGCTGACTGGTTGGTGTGGTTCAAGGAATGTAAACTAAATGTTAAAATGAATGTTGTTAATGTTCATGCATTTTTGATTCTGTTTTCCCTTCTAGCCTCAAAAGCTGTGGATTGCCTCCTGGATTCTAAATGGGCAAAGGCAAAGAAAGGGGAAGAGGCTTTATTTACAACCCGAGAGTCTGTAGTTGATTACTGCAACAGGTATGGCCTAGTCTCATTAATTAAGTTTATTAATGAGTATAGTTGTCAAACTATTAAGTTGTCTTAGCTATTTAGGAACCAGTTGCACTTAGACTTCACACATTCTCAGACATGGGGTTGTTTGTAAAAATCATGATTGCAGTTTTATTACTGTGTTTGAAGGTGGAAACAATGTTGTTTCTTCATCTTTGTTCTTGAAACTCTCACATGCTTTCATTATGCATGTGAGGCAGCAAGATGAAAAAAATCCTAAATTTCATAGTTTTTAAGTTAGTAGGATCAGAGCTCTCAAATCTCTCATGTGGAGCTGGCCTGCCATCATGGTAGAAGCTGGACTCTGAGGTTTAGATTATGCCTCTCAGATGGTCAGCTGTCCCTTCAGTGTACTCGCTGAAGCTATTTTCAGAGTTTTAAATGTTAGCACAATCTACTTCATTTGCCTTTTGGAAGGGATGGAGAAGTATGTTAATACAAAAATAATCCCTTCAGTGTAAAAGGCTGCTTAGGCTCTTATGCACATTGAAAACAAGTACCTTAACTCTCTTGTCATGGCTATTGCTTGTTTTACTTGTCATATTAAACAGAAGAACAAATAGCAGATCCTTCGTCCTGTGTCAGTTGCGTCAATCAGTTGCATATTTAAAACAAGTTACCGAGTTCATAACACTGTTGAAATACGTAAGGTCTCCTGGTACTCTTATATACTGATCTAAGTTCAGTAATTTATCTTTTGAGGGGTTTTGCTCAGAAATAAGCTACAGAAACAATGCTCTTTTCAGCAGATCTATGGAGAGTTAGCAAGCTGGGAATCAGCAAGAAATCTGAACTTCACTAGTTACGGCAAGGTCTGTCCTGCTTCAGGACCGGGCTGTTTGTCGTGATGGTACTATGGCTGTGTGCTCGGAGCAGTAGGTCTTGTACAGTCCCATCTTTTTATAATTCTATCAGAGGCAGAGGTAGCTCTCACACCTGAAAGAGCTGTCCTTCAGGCAAGACCTGTCCTGTGAGCTGCTCAGTACCTGAGCCCTAACCTTCCAGCTGCAAAGAAAAGTAGCTTCTGCCAAACAAGTGATGTTGCTGTTGCTGGAAAGAGAATCCATGTCAACAGTTGTCTGAAGGAAGGGTTTTTTATACACCTGGAACAACTCTGCTTGACAGTCAGCATGCATGTAAGTGTAATTGTTAGAATGACTTCTCTATCCTCAGCGAGTTCCTCAGTTTAAGCAGCACTATGGCATAAAGATTTGGTCTGCAGCAAGAGATGAAGGAAAGCAAAGACAAATCAGGTTGGTTTGTTGCTCCAGATGAGGATTTCTGGTATGAATGTGTTTGGGTTTCACACCCCACTGCTTTCTTTCAGTGCAAAGAGCAGTATTCTGTATGGCTCTCTTATTCTGAATTTGGCTATGATTCTTTCAACCACGTTACTTGCTGGTGACAAGGTTGAGAATCCCAGATACTATTTCCTGGAGCCCACTGGCCATATGTATACGTGCTCTAAAGTATATTTGTAGCTGGTGTGAATGGAATGCTTGCACATGTACCACAGTTTTATCAGGATGATTTTATTCATCATGCACCACTTGCCAAGGAACTCGATAAGCCATATGTGCACTTTCTTATTTGTGCTGTGAAATACACTGACATGAACCTGAACATAAATATTGGATGAAGTTGCATTAGTGGGAAAGATAATTAAATTGACTTGGTGGGTTTCGCAGTCTTGAGTCTTGCAGATTCATTCATATCTATGCAAAATGCCACAGAAAGGTAGGAGGTTTACCCAGTTTTGAGAAGTAAGAGGTGAGACCCAGGATAGTTAGATTTTGTGTATTTACTTGTAAATAGAGCAGATGATGGTGATCTCTGCCTTTCAGTCATGCTAGTAATGATTATAGTAGATATTCTAGAATGGTATCTGATGACAGTTGAGAAACATCATTATCACACAGACATACTTAAATGTATCATTTAACTTCTTTGATTTTAAGACTCCTGAAAAAACAGTTCTTTCATCGAGCATTGAAAGTGATGAAAATGAAACCTGACAAGGATACAAAGAAAGAAAAGGAAAAAGGAAAGGCTGAGACTGGGAAAGAAGAGGAGAAAAAGAGCAAGAAGGAAAGTGTCAAAGATGACAAAAATAAGAAGGAGAAAGAAAAGAAGAAGGATGGTGAAAAAGAGGAGTGTAAGAAGGTAAGTATTGTCTGTTAGAGGAGAGAGAAGCCTGTGACAGGGAATATAGTAACTGGTGAGATTACATGAGCTTAAAATACTGTTGGTTGTTCTAAAATGTGACATACCTTTTTTTTTTTTTTGCTTGTTTTCATCTGTAAAATACACTGGGTTTGTGGTTTGCTTGGTTTTCACTTAAGGCTTGCTCTGATTTTGATCTACATCCAAAAAAAGGCTTCAGCTGTGCCTTGTTTACCTCATCATCTTCCAGTGTGGGCTGAGATAATAAAAATCTACTTCTCTTAGCTGCAGAAGGCAGTGATGCTTTCTGCATTAGCACAGGATGACACACGGGCGTGGGACTGGACATCTGAGAGCAGGACAGCTGCACACCTGAAACAAAACAAAAGTTTGCGGTGTTTGGCAGTAGGAATGTTTGGAATGTAATGTTTGATACATGATGCTTGTAAATAGCTCTGTGCTAGGGGGCCAGGTTTGTGTGGGACAGCTCCATTACTAACCTGTGTAACACCTAGTTTTCACAGACTTCTGATTTATTTCCTTTAAAGTTCAAACTATCTTTATTATTTAAGTTTTCATGTGGTTTTTCATGTTTTCATTCCTGATTTATTTTATTAACAGAATTCCTAAATTAAAATGTTAGGAGTCTGCAGGAGAAACTTGGGAGGAGGGTGTGGTTTTTTTTCTGTTATACAGTGGTGTGAATCCAGTGAGAGTTAGTAGGATAGTGCTCAGAAGTGATTCCCATTTAGACACTCCTCATTGAAATAAGGGCATATTTAGCGACAGCTATAGTCAACATGTGCAAAGGTCTGGACCTCAGAAAAAAGCCAGGTGGCTAATGAAAGAACTACAGACAAAACAATCTCACTGGCAGTCTAAACACAGAAGTTGGTATAAGATTATCTTAACTCTTGAGCTACTTTAACATGATGCTGCTGCAAGTTATGAACCCCAACAGTTGCCTGTCATCTGGAGAGTTATGTTAGTAAGTGTAATGTTAATTTTTAAACCAGTCATTATTTACTGAGCTGATATTTTAGTGGATTATATAAGACAATGAGTAGTAACTTGAACATCACCACAGGACAAAAATTAGAAAGTTAATATTAAGCAAAGGAAATAAGCAAAGAGAAGGAAATGGGAGGCAGGGAGGAGGAAGCACAAGATCCGGAAAGAGACTGAGGACATAAACCAGGCAGAAACCAATTCTGAAAGGATGCCCATGTGGTAAATACAGAACAAATAATTCAGTAAAGTTAGAGTTGAAGTGGTGTTCTCTGTTACTGATCTTTATGCGGGTTTCTTAACTATCTGTGGAGCTTTGCTATGCATTTGAAGGCAAAATATAATCCTGAAGTCATAGTCTAGTCCTAGACACTAACTGAAAATAAGATTTCTCTTTCCTTACAATTTTAACTTCAATTTTGTGCTTGTTTTCAGGATGAGACCCCAGGAACACCCAAGAAAAAGGAAACTAAAAGGAAATTTAAACTTGAGCCGCATGAAGACCAAGTTTTCTTGGATGGCAATGAGGTAGGATTTATGGGTACTTCCTCACTTTTAGTGTCAGGGTACTGTTATCCAATAATTGGTTAGTTTACTGGATTTCTGCAAACCCTTTCTTGGCAGGTAGAAAGAAAAATTAATGGCAATATGGTGGCTGATCTTGAAACACAGAGTTTTAGATATTTGCAAGGAGATCAGAGGGAGATAACCAGTAGCTTTAAATAATCACAAAGAAACTGTTTTACTAGTAGTTTCTGTGTTGGTGGCCATGAGGTGCAGTGTTTGTCCTTAGGGTGTAATGGGGTGCTGGAGCAGGCTGCACAGAGCAGTTTTACAGCCTCCATGCTCAGCAGCTTTCTGGAGTGGACCCAGTAAAACCCTGAGTAAGCTGGGCAGGCCTTGCAGTGGACCCTGCTCTGAACAGCAGGCTGGGCTGGAGGGCCTCTTCAGGTCCCTTCCAACCCACATTATCCTGTAGCTGTTATCCTGCTGCAATATTTCTAAACAAGACACAGACCTTTTGAAACATGATGTTCAGTCACAGATGGGGAAATAAAAACACTCTTGCCACCCAGAGGCTGCCTGACTCTGATCTGGGCAGATAGGTGATGCTTGGGCATTCCTCAGTTCTCATCCTGGCTTTACTGCTGAAAGTCTGATCTTAAATGCTTCTACATACTTTGCTTTCATGGAAGACAGAGAACTTAATTTTTTAACAGCTCTATAATGCAGAGAGTAATTCTTGTGGTTTTAATGTTTGGTATAAGCGGAGAGCCTTTACTTTAGCAAAAATTACACTGTGTTTGTGTTGATGCTGTGTGCCACTGTCCTGGGATTTCCCTGAAGATTCTTGCATACAATGGTTATAAAACGTACATAGCAGTGAACTCTAAATAAACAC
Source organism: Loriculus beryllinus (assembly GCA_039877255.1). NCBI lineage: Eukaryota > Metazoa > Chordata > Aves > Psittaciformes > Psittacidae > Loriculus > Loriculus beryllinus. The sequence goes on from JBCJKH010072101.1 coordinate 33,564, forward strand.
GTTGTGCTGAAAATGTATTTCCTCTATATATCTTTATTTTGCTCTTCTCAGTCAGTTCTTTTACTGCCAGCCTTGTTCTGTGTTATCCCACTGCATACTGAATCACACCTCCCTCTGATCCTCACTGTTGTCTTTTACATGGAGTGATTGTGATGGTGAGTGGTATTCAAAGTGAGGGTGCAGCACTGCATTTGCGGTACAATGGTATTTACTCCTTGTCTTAACATCATTTACTTTTTTGTTTATTAATGACCTGACATTTTTGAAGAAATGAAACTCTCAAGGGTTTTTTAAGTAGGAGCTAATTTCCTACTTAATTTCCATACAGCCAATCCTTGTGTATGTACATTGAGCTGGCTTTTACCTTTTCTTCCTTATTTTGCACTTATGAACACTGAATATTATTACACATTGCCTTACTGCTGGTCACCAGTCATGAGCTGCAGTTTGTTTGGACTCATGGAACAGCTGACTGGAAGCAGAGCTGCATTTGCATATACTCAACTCTCACACCTTTGAGAAATAGAATATTAAATACATGTTGTGTGACTCTGAAAAACTGTATTATTGCCTCTAAGGTGTCCTCCTGCTAGTTCATACTAACACATTGCTGGGGGGGGGTTGCTGGTTTCTCATCATTAGTAGCTTCTCTTCATAGCTGAGATTCAAATTGTTTGGTAGGAAAAAAAAAGTCCTGTTTTTCTAGTTCAGAAAATCCTGCACTTTAGCTAGAAGTTGGTGGTGTTTTTTAACAAGAGTGAGCAAATTAATTCAGACAGGTCCACAGTTCTAGCACAAACATTTTGTACCGTGTTGCAACTGTAGACATGTAGATAACAGTGCGCTGTGGAACAGCAGGTACAGTTATGCTTATCTGAGGCCATCAAATGGGACTTCAGCTGAATTGAGCAGACAAATTGACTTCAGCTGGTTGCTTTGTTCCATATGTTCAGTCTGTTTTTTTCCCATCTTAAGGAAATCTCTTTAAAGCTAGAAGGAGTATGGCCAGCAGGTTGAGGGTGGTGATTCTGCCTTTCTACCCTGCTCTCATGAGACACTGCTATGACAGGGGTCTGGAACTACATGATCTTTAAGGCCCCTTCCAACCCAAACCATTCTGTGATTCTGTTTTGTTTGCACAAGTTTTTTGTACGTCATACTGAACAACGTTAATGAAGAAAGATAAAACCAAACCTTGCTTCAGTGATACGTCTGAATTATTCATTTTCCCATCAGTTTTTCTGTCTGGTTGTTTTCCCCAGGATTTTGTCACCTGTAAGTTAAACGGGTACAACTTCTTTCATGAAGTAATTCTTTGAGAGATCTAGGCTGAGCTTTCCCCTTACACAGTATAAAAATTCCTTCCTTTCCTTCTTCCCCTCCAATGGGAAGCCTCCAGCATGGCCAGCATTCTGTCCAGCTGCAGCTTGCAGTGCCTTTGACCTCCTGCCACAAGGCTCATTCTGTAACCAGCACAGGTCAGGCAGTGCTGCCGGCACACAGGCATGTAGCCCCTTGCTTGTCTGTCTCCTTTCGCACCTCTTCTGCTGGCAGAAACCTCTTCAAGTCTTGATCAAAGTATAACCCTTCCTAGGATACAGGGGCCCCTGTCCTGCTCCTCTGCTCTGACAGTACTGACTGCAGGGCCTCTGTTCAGCACCAAGTAGACAGCACCGGCAGTAAGTGTTTGGATGAGGCAACAAATGAAATAATTTATCAGAGCTTGTTTTCCAAGTGTAAACCAGATTATTTCTGTTGTAGGTGTATGTGTGGATCTATGACCCTGTTCACTTTAAAACTTTTGCCATGGGACTTGTACTTGGTAAGTAAGAGCAGGTGTTGGTGAGGACATCATAAATGTAGGCATAGTATTCCAGCCCATCTGTCCTTGAAGTTTGTCTTTTCCCAAATAAAAGTTTTGCTCTTCAGTCTCAGCATGATGTGATATTGATCCTATTAGATGAATTTTGAAGGGCTGCACATGTTAAAAAGTAAAAGCTGAAACATGCTCTAACACAGATGTGCAAGCTGGTTATTTCCATTTCTTTAAGCTAACAAGTAAGTGATCCAATAGGCAATGTGGGTTATATAAAAATGTGAAAAATATTACAGGCATAATTTTAAGCTATGAGTGATACCTTTCTGATCCTAAAACTTGTATTTTTGTAGGATAAACCAAATCACTTGGTTGTAGGGTTTTTTGTTTTTTTGTTGGTTTTTTTTTAAGTCTAAATTAGTATTGATGTTAACTGCTGATGTTAAGCTCACTGATGACAGTGAGCTAGCAGATCAGTGTCCTACTGGTCTAGCCCCCTGACTTGTTCCTGCCAGCTCCCTCTGTGTGGAACAACCACCTCTCCTGAGAACTCATGTTATCTCTTGTGGGCTTTGACCCACAAGAGTGGGGCCACCACAACTTCCCTCCAGCTCCCTGTGTCCCTTTCCTGCTGCACAGGTTATAGTCAGCTCCCTGCTCCCGTTTTTACTTGTGCCCACTCCTCAGAGGGGCTCCTTTTACTCTATTGGCTAAGCAGAGTGACTCAGAGTTGCTGAATGCAGCGTCTCTACCCAGTACAAAACCCACTGAGTCTAGACAAGTTTTCAGCTATTGTCAGTACCTCATACTATGCTAAGCTAATACCTTGAATAAATAGTAAGCCTAGTACCTTTGTACCCGTACCATGAAAAAATAATTGTCCTTCTCATGCTTTTCTTAGTGATTGCTGTTATAGCTGCAACGCTGTTCCCTCTCTGGCCAGCAGAAATGCGTGTTGGTGTTTATTACCTCAGCGTAGGCGCAGGCTGTTTCGTTGCCAGTATTCTTCTTCTTGCCGTTGGTAAGTGTTGGTCATCCTCACTGTCACCAGGTGAAGTTTGAAAGGTCAGAGACAAGGCAGACAGATCCTATCTCTTGGACGTGTTCCGAACAATCAGACCGATTCCTTGTTACAGATTTCTCTCCTGGCCACTGGGTGTCAGAGTTGTACCACAGAAAGAAAGAAATCAAGCTTGTCACCTGGTTGTGTTTCCTGTATAGTGGAAATCTGTGTGCTGCCTCCCTTAAAGAAAAAAAAAAAAAGGGGGCAAACCAAACCCAAGAGCTGTGCATAAGAACATATTCAGTAGTGGAAATGATGTAACCAGGATTTAAAAACTTTCTTCAGCTTGTATCTCTGTAACAGAGGGGATTAAAAACTAAATTATAGATAAGATTCATAATTAATGGGGTGGGGGAGACATGGTAAGAACAATTGATGGCACAGTGCTGTTGCAGAACAAGAGGTTGCCTCCTAAGGTCACCTCTGTCCCTGGCTTGGGGTGGGCATCAGCCTGTAGTGCACATATTTTACACCACAGGTGTGCATTGTATGTCTTTATAATAAACCCAGCATTTCTGGGTTTTTTTTATATACAGCTCGCTGCATCCTTTTCCTGATCATCTGGCTGATCACTGGAGGAAGGCATCACTTCTGGTTCCTGCCGAACCTTACAGCAGATGTGGGCTTCATCGACTCCTTCAGGCCTGTGTACACACATGAATACAAAGGACCAAAAGCAGACTTAAAGAAAGAGGAAAAATCAGAATCCAAAAAGCAGCAAAAATATGACAGTGAGGAGAAATCAGATAGTGAGAAGAAGGAAGAAGATGATGGGAAAACAGAAGGACCGAGGAACTTGGGAACAGACGGCTCTGGAGGAGAGCGGCATTCAGACACTGACAGTGACAGGCGTGAAGACGACAGGTCCCAGCACAGTAGTGGAAATGGAAACGACTTTGAAATGATCACAAAAGAGGAACTGGAACAGCAAACAGATGAGGGGGATTGTGAAGAGGAGGAAGACACCGAAAGTAGGCCTTCAAATGAAAAATCATAACTCACTGTGGTTTGGGGACTAAGTATGTGCAAATGGTTGGATTTTCTTTGTTGGCTGATCACCAAAACATAGACCATACAGTAGTGTCTTTGTTTGCTGAAATATACATGTTACCAAACAGTTTTATATCTAGTTCCTTCATTTTTTTTAACCATTAACTTGATTATTTGGTACTATGTTAATCATTAATATCCATTTACAGAAGTTTTATCAATCTGACAAGTTTTCTATTGATTGATAGATTGCCCAGATTGTCCTCAAACATACTGAAAAGCAGTTTTCTGGTACTTGCATAACTGGTCGATTAGTTTAGCTTCTCAAACTTGCTTTTGTAAAACAGGTGATAGTGGAATGACCAAATCTTCAATTATTCCTAATTATTTGATCTCTAGTTAGGTAAAGCCCATCTTAGCCTACAGCTTTCTTGATATCCTTCTTGATTTTGTTTTCAGAAGACTGTGAAAACTTTTCCTGAGAAAACTAGTTTTAGCAGAAGTATTTGGCTGAAAATGTAGAAGCTGGTAGTGCTGAATTCAGCTGCAGTGCTCTTTTTCTCCAGACTGCATGCCAGCAACCGAGGAAATCCAAACTGGTTTTGTACATCTGGTTCACAGAAAGATGTCATCTCCAGCAGGTGAAGGAACTGTGCAGGTTTGGAAATCCTGGCTGTTTTCCTTCTCCTGCTCCATCATAATTAAAAAATAAATAAATGTATTCTGTACATAATTTACAAATAAAGCAAACCATTTACTTTAACTGCTACTTATTATTTAGAGATCTGATCCAGCATCCAGTTTGTATTATTAAAGCCATTTTGTGGTGTATCTATGGGAGAAATGCAAGTCACGAGGACCTCACAGAATATTTGTGTATGATTGGTAGCTGTTCCACAAGAGCTTTAGTTTTGTGCCAACATTCCATGTATTTGAGTATGAGTAAATTGATCTTTATTAAATGAAAGCAAACAACATAGCTGTATGTACGCCTTAATGTTAAACTTTCTCTATTCTGGAACCGGAATACTTTTAAAAGTGAAGAGGCAGCAGAGTATTCCTCTGTTCAGAAACACAGGTAACTCAAAGCTAATACAAAGTGACCATTAATAATTTGTTTATAAATATTTTGGAGTAGTTTGTATGGTTTCTGTTGTCCGTCCCTTTCTGCTGGATGTTTGGAGGGTTTATGTTCACGTTAAGTAAGCACTGAGAATGCGAAGACTTGGCATCATTCCTCCAGATGACTCCAAGAGCGAGTATAGATTTGATTACATCCTGGAGCTGCTCAGAGAAGATGAGGGTAAGCCTGGTGTTTTAATGACTGACTTGGAGAAGTGTTTTCCCATGTCCTAAATTGATTCCCCTTCCTTCCAGCATCGGCATTTTGGGTGAAGATACTAATTTTTTTCAGATTATGCAATATAAACATCATATTGGGTGCGTTGATAATTCATGGATCTGGTATATTTGCTTCTTAAATATTTACTCCATGAGGAAACAGATAAATTTGATCTCTTTTTTATTAATACAGAAAAAAATTAAAGGACCCATTACCTTAACGGATTGACTCCTGGATACTTGTGTGGTATCACTGATTACAATAGCTAAGGAAGTACCTGACTTGGGTACATCTCGTAGTGATAAAACCACTCCAGCAGCTGGTCTGAGACACTCTGACGCTTTGCTCAGGTGAGGGCTCCTTCTCTTTGTGCTTGCATGTCACACCTTGGCTGCTGCTGACAGCAGAGCTGCCTCTTCCTGCACAAGAACCTTGGGCCTGTTTGCTCTGAGTGCTGGTACCTCTGGCCTGAATAGCAGGTGCTATGGCTTGTTCGGTAACTTGCTTTTCAGCAGGCAGGTGCAGAGTTACAAAACTCTTTGTGCTGAATGTCCATCATGTTCAGTTCCTGCTGATGCTGATGGGAGCAAAACTGAGGGTGGCCAGCCTTGCACGTAGGCATCTTCTAGAGGACATTTAGAGATTAGCACTGGGGGAGTGCCCCATACATTGAGCACGGCAGAGCACATGTGCTGGCAGTGTCCAGCAGTGGCTCACAGCAGGCTCCACAGCCACTGCCAGTCTTTGTAGAAATAGGGGATTTCAATCATTTCAAGTGCCTTTCCTCTTAAAAGTGAAGTAACATCTTAAGGGCCTTGCTGAGGAAACAAGGTTGAAATGGTTGAATAATAAATACTTCAGTAACGTTGCCATCTGCTTCCTGCTAAGTTAATGTGTGCGATATGCCAACGCTACTTGCCTGTGGCCTGGGGAATGGTATCGAGGTCTCATAATTAACTACAGAAAATTTGTACTGTCACCTTACTGAAGTCCCAGGCTCAGCCAGTGGTAGGCACTGAATTAGCCTTAAACTCTTTCACTTACCTGCAGTGAATGACCGCATCTCCTGAAGAAGTGGTGTGAAGAAAGAGATAAAGAGATGACTGATTTCAGTGGTTCAGGAAAGGACTGTGACCCATTACTGTAATCCAGCACTTTCTACAAATATTCCCCCACGACTTCAGAATTATTTTGAATGAGATAATGAGAGAAGTGAGTACAATATGACAGTAGTAGTAAAACTGTGAGTAGACTTCTGGTATCCCGAGAAGCGCTTCCAGTCCAATGAAAGAAAATCACAGAGGGACTTGGCTACATTTAGTTATTTATCAGGATGCTTCTGTATCAATCGGGTATTTAGAAGTTCTTCCTGATTTAGACTTTCAAATTTCCAGAGCCTAGGGTGACCTCATGGCAACAAGTATATACATATACATTTAGTGGAAAGTTATTTAACTACTCTATTAAAACGTCCTTCCTGCAATAAAATTTTATAGTGGTCTTACTGATATTCCTCCCAGTGTTTTATATACCAAATATAATTTTCTGATTGTTTGAGAGGAAATCTGATTATTCCTAACTTTTTTTTCTTTTCCCCATTAAAACTGGTAAAACACAAATACGTATTTAATTTAGGTCAGTGTTTAGCAGTGATGTTATACACTTGTATGGTCTGTTTCGCTCCAGTATGGATGCAGTAACCTCAGCTCACTTGCAGTGTTCTGCTTTCCTTAACAGCAGATCTTTCCCTAGCAATTAGGAAATAAATAAAAATTACTCATTGACAAACTTGCATATTTCTTAATCAGCAGAAATGTTACAGCATCTGTGGGGATGCTTGTGATGACTTCCTGAATAGCAGGGTACCTCTGTAGCATCAGCTTGGGGGAAGCATTTACTCTCACCTGCTGTATATCAGATTTTTCCTGTTTATAAAAAATATTTTATAGGATATTTTTTGTTCTCATTTAGGCCTGTGTTTGTTTGAAATAATACCAGGTGCAGTTCACAGAGAATCATACAGCATGAGGAAGGGTACACAAAGAGAAATGAAGAATGTCTCAGTTCCTCAATCGACTCTTAAATGATGCAGGGCTCTGCTCCCCTTTGTTAGATCAGGAGAAGGGCTGGCAGAAGCATCTGCCTCAGGTAAACATGAAAGGTAGAAATACGGGAAGTACACCTGCCTGCCTTAGCTCCTGATTTTCCATCCTCCCACCACATTTCCGTCTGTGGTGCTAAGCTGCAAGAGCCTTGCAGGGTCGCTCTCCAGCTCCTCTGAGGATATAATTCTCTTCTAAGTGGGGTTACAGTGACAGCAAAGTCACATTGAGACTTCCTGCTTAACATCAAAAGCACTCAGGCAACAGAGAAATGTCCTGTTCCAGCTGCAGTTGTTTGAGTGGCAGCAGGTGGAAGTCCTGACCAGAATCCCTCCTGGATCTGCTAGCAGATTTGAGTCTGAATGGGCTTGGTTCAGAGTAAAGCCATTTCCCCCTCCCTGCTGTTGTGCCTTGCCCTCTCCCTCGTGCAGTTACTGAGCTGCTAACCCCAGCTATCCCCATCCTACAGTTCAGATACTCCAGCCACAATCCTAAGCCCATTTACCAAATACACCTACATACCACCTGGAAAACAAACCACTGCAGAGAAGTTAACTATCAGTACCTACAGTACCTACATCCCCTTGGAGATGTCACAGTGAGGAGCAAAGACCAGCTTCCCTGCCACTTGGTGTCCCAGAGCCTAACCAAGCTCTTGCTCCCCATGAGCCTGCCTGCAGATGACATGTTCTACAGCCCAGCAGTTCATAACAACATGTCCTTCCTCTCTTCCCCATCCCAAAAAGTTTCCTTAGTCTAGGTGCCCAATGCTTCTCTGTGCTGCCACTAGTTGGATTTTCAAGAAATGCTGTATCTTGCCTTTCCCAGAACAGGTACACACTCTGCTCTGCACAAGACCTGGGGCAGACTTGTACATGCCCTTTTCTGTGCTAAAGGAGCTCGTGGCTTTGGCTCCAGGCACTGGGAAAGCTTTGATAGTGGCACCAGGGAGGTGCAGAATCCTAACACATGGATCCAATGGCAACAACTGGAAATTTTAAAATTGTGCTGGCACTTAAGCACCCCATGAACGGTGTTTTGGCCTTAATTTAGCTGTTAAGGGAGAACTGAGTCCTGAGGCTGGGTGCAAGAAGAGTGCTTCTGAAGAAAAGGGAAGTGGAACAGACACAGTATCCAAAGAGCCAGCAATACCCCTGGTTTGACTTACAGCAGGGCCAAGCCAGCCCCCAACAGCTGCTTGTGGCACACTGCAACATACAGTTTCAGATCAGCTTTTCCAGTAGGAAGGTTCTATACATATAGATTCCATACATAGTGTTGAGTTCTAGAAAGCTTGTATTTGCCTTACTTCCTTATATTTGAGTCTAAATTCTTGTAACATCAAACAAACAGGACAGGAGACAGACTAGTGGTTAATTTTTCTGCTCCCAGAGGTCAGAAAGGGATGCTCCAACAAGAGATGCTCAGGGACCGCGAGTTCTCGTACAGCACCTTCTGCCCCTGAATGTAGCTACTCCCCAGCTGTTGTGGGAAGGGAGTGTTGTATTGCTTGCTTACTGCTTGGCTGTCATTTCATCCAACTACTTCTCATAGTTTTTTTTAAAGCAAACCTAGAAGTCTGAACAAAATTATTTATGATGCTATTTTTACCAGAAAGTCTTTATCAAACAGTTTCCAATATCCAAAGCAATGACAATGCAGCTGAGTTTTCATGTTGGGACCTCCTGCTCAACATTTAGCAGATCATTGCTAGGGTTACCTTCTCTTTTAAGTAAGGCAGCTCTTGTTAGGAACTACCATCTGTTCTGTGAGTCTCCACCTACCTGCCAGCATGGTAATGTGACAGATTGACTTTTAAATACGGAAAAGCCAGAGAGATCAATTTTGCTGGGAGCTTTAGAGCTCCTAACTAGAGAGGTGATAGTTAACTATCACCTGGAACAAGGCTGATCCCCAGCTCACTCCAGAGGATTCCTCAGGCTACCTGGGTATTTTTTTTTACTATAAAGGGTTGACAGATATGATTTTTAATGTCTCTGATCAATCCCTCTCCAAAAAATCAGAATAATACAGTAGACCTTTACCTGCTTTACCACTCTGCTGTAAGGGTATATGAGCTAATGTTAACAAAACAGAAGTTAAGACCTGGGACACTGACTTCTAACAATGTTGAACATGATTTATGACTGATTCTTATCAAATACTTCAAAGGGAATTAGAGGAGAATGGTGTGAAATGACCCAAGACTCTGCCATCCACCAGCACAGCACTGCAGCTTTCTTGCATGGAGCGTAAGGAGAAGGACAAAACAATCCTATCAGTGTGCATGAACTGAGACTGAAGCAGCTGCTGAATGTTTTCAATAGACTTCCTGGTAATGGCTGGTACAATTTCATTAGGGCTTCTCATTTTATTTAATAAAACATTGGATGGTTTTATTTGTAATACAGCCACAGGTGCAGGAAAACAAAAGGCACATTTCCTGATCGTGTCCACAAAGAGTCCATTACTGACTGGCTGACACAGCAGGCACTCATTTTGCCATGTGTGAGGTTTTTTTCATGTGAAAATAATGATCACTCTGAAAAATAATTGTTCTGTGATAAAAAACTTTTGAGAGAGGAATTAGCTTAAAGTTAGTAATAGCTCTATGCAAACAGTTTCAGTTTAAGTTACACTACAAAGACAGCAAACAGCACTCGGTACACACTGATCATGCTTTAGGTACAGATCAAAGTATTCTCTACAGCTGGTAACCACTATTAATCTTCATCATGTGAACAGAAGTTGAACACAGAAAAGGCTAAGCCAATGATCCCTGAAAAGTATCTCCTAGCCTGGATCCTGTACAGGATAAAGGTGCTTATGAGACAACTCCTCCAGTTTACCTTTACTAGTCAATAAATGAAACACAGAAGACTTCTGAGTGACTCTCACTAGCCTTAATAGTAACACCTTATTTTATCTTCCTGGCATATGAGCCCAAGCCTCATCCAACCTTGAACACTGCCAGGGATGGGGCAGCCACAGCTTCTCTGGGAAACCTGTGCCAGCACCTCAGCACCCTTACAGCTAAGAACTTCTTCCTAATATCTTATCAGAAGATGTAGTTTTGTTTCTTCGAATTGAGGGGGGGATTGAAGGTACATTTCCCCTACTTTTTATCTGCCTTTTAAATGAAAGCACCATTACAGAGTTTGTTTAAAATTGAGGTTTGTGAGAAGGCAGTAACACAGTAGAAGGTGGTGAAAGATTACTGGCTGCTTTGTTGTTTGTGAGCAACATAACAAGAGCAGGATCACACCTTGCACGCTGTGTTGGCTTCAGTCTTATTTTATTTTCTTGTCACAGTGCCCAGCAAGCCATGAATTGGGTTTTATAAATTACTGGCTCATGTGATACAGTTTCCAGAGCCTTGATCTTCCCGTCTTCTTTCTAGTTCCCAGAAAAATTCTTTGCATCAGACAGACAAAAAAAAATAAACCCAAAAAACAACTAAGACTGCAGTGTCATCATGAGCACAGGCAAAGGCTACACCTGCAGTTACATGAATCAAGGAAACACTACTCTGGAAAAATGCATCAAGAAAGACATCAGCTGTGTACTGAATTTACCAGATGTTCACCGAATAAGCACGGTTAGAATTCTCTAACAAGCTGCCTCCAAATGAAAATTACTACGGAAATATTTACAGGTTCTTCCCAACAAGAACCTTCTAAGAACAAACCTCTTACATTTAAGATGAGCACCTCAAATGTTTCAAATCAAGATCTAAATGCACATTATTAGCTAAGTACTTTAATAAAGAATGAAAATCTCCGTAAACACCATACTGTCTTTCTGAGCCATGCAGCCTTTCAGGAATAGCAACTCCCTAACCGCTTGCTGATCAGCCACTGTAAAACTCCAGTGGCTAATCCTGTGCTGACAAGGCATAAAATCTAACAGGCCATTAAACATGCTCACAAGGCAACAGCCAGTTAAAGGCACATCCAGGAAAAAGAAAAGGGCCCAGGAAAAGATGTATCAGATTGGTACTCATCTCCTCATGCAAATATATTCCAGAGATGACATTCTGTGCTCAGCACAGTCTATCGCCAGCTCTGCTCAAGGCTGTCATGTCCATTCATCTCCAGCCCGAGCCACACCCAGCTCCTTGCTACTCAGGACATTGACTCTCCATAATAATGATTTTCCAGGAATTCCCTTTGCAGAGTACGGTTTTCCCCACACATGACAACAAAATGCATGACTACACATTTGACCTCCTAATCTTGCTCCCACACGGCTTGAGGTGTCCACAATGTCAGCGTAAGATGTATTGAAATACACAAGGTGAGGTTTACATTTATTCCTTATTCTGCTCAACTGAATAAAGGGGGAGATGGCAACTAGTTTCTGAAGCACAACACTTCCCAGACAGAAATTGCTGGAGAAAAGTAAAGATTCAGTTCTAACTACATAGGAAGCACAACCTGTACTCCTTCACGTAATAGTAAAGAAGTTACATCCATTATCTACACCTGCCCTATCTGAAGGAAACTTCCTGGCTCTAAATCAGCCAGCACCAAGGACGAAGCAGAAACAGCACACAAAAGCTGCTGTTCCCCACTGGTCTTTCTAAGGGACTCTTAAGAGCCATAGTGAACCATGGGGCTGCAATGCTGAGTTCCATCATGGAGGGGAGGAGAGGGCAGACACCAAGATCTGTTCTGTGAGAACTGTAACTTTGGTCACTCATAAATCAGATTTGAAATTAAAGGGATTTTTGTTTCTTGGTCCTTTGCCTTTTGTCCTAAAATCCCATCTTTACATTTAAGCAAAAAATATGAGCAACCAGCAGCAGGAAACAGTCTTGAAGAAGGAAGGAAGCATCTATGCAAATATCTTGTGACTGCAGGGGACACAGAACCACAACACCATGATCTAAAGACCACACAAACTGCTTTCGCAAGAGGTTTGCTGTATCATTTCATGAACCCTCTTCCTAGAGGAGGCCATCTCCTGTCTTATTTTCCACACACAGCTGCCTGCATGCAAATACAAATTAACTTCTTAAGCCTGTTTTTTGCTGCACATGAATATAAACGAAGCGTTTTCAATGAAGCAGGATGTGCTCAAAGCATTGTTTACAGAGTATGGTATTTGTCAAGTACCTGCAAGTTTTCCTGCAGAGCTGCAAATAGCGCCCATGCTAAAGAAGAGCCAATATGGAGCGTAAGAAGCTTCTAGCACAGCAAAAAGGACTTGCCAGCCCTAAGAAATTCCTCTGTTTCCCAGGGCATCCCATCTGACATTATTATTTCTATGAAAAACAGGAAGATGACATGCTGTACTCAGGAGCAGAAAACAATCACCTGAGAGTAATCAGTGAGTAATAAGCAAACTTTCAAAGCAGCAGCACAGAGGGCCTTGGTGGAGGGAAAGGGAAATTATGAAGTAGTCCTGGCACTAACGCAGGATGTAACCTGAGCAGCAAAGTGTTCCTGTGGGCCACCCTGAGGAGCCTGCTCAGAAGGCTCACTGAGAATGGAGCAGACCTATGGTGCTGCGCACTCTGGAGAGCATGCTCATTAGGATTCTTATCAGCAGAAAAAACTGTCTGAACTGTCCCTGTCCCCTCCTGGTTGCTCATTTCCACTGCCCAGGGTATCTCCCCACACGAACCAGTGCCATAGTTTCTGCAGTCATGAAGACAAACATGATCAGAAACAAAAAAACCCCACCAACATTGGAAAGATATCATCCAAACAATTCCTTCACTACCACTGGGAAAACCACCGTCACTGCTTTACTTTGGATTAGAACTAAGAAAACTAGCTGCTCAGCATGTGCAGTACCCATCTCAGGTGTAAACATTTTGTTACTATATCCCACAGTCCTAGCAAGTAGTGTTTGAATAAGTTAATATTGCCAGTGTGAATGTAAAAGCTGCTTCAGATTACTTTAAGCGCTCACATTTCTTTTCAGAATACTGATCATCTCAGTTTTCCACCCAAAGAAACCAAATTCTTTTTCTCCCTGAAGTTATTTACTCCTTAAGATGAACCACAGACAGAGAAGATGGAAAAAGAAGAAAAAAAGCTTTACTTACATCTGAATTTAATTCCATAGGGTTAGTTGCTTTCAGAAGAGGTCCTACCAGCCACTTTTCTACACACAGATCACACACAGCTGGAGCAGACATGGGTTTGCAGTCTACCCTGCAAGAAGGACAATAAGAAATGTTTCCCTCCCAGCAGACACTAGACATGCTAAACATGTAGCTGGTCTGTAAGCAAGTTTAGACCCAACAAGACAGGTTAAATTCAGTGACATACAATAAACCAAAAAGCCCCTAAAGGTTTAGCTCCCTTCGTGAGGTCCCAGAAACCAGGTGCTCTGCCCCAGTTTCTCAGGCAGTCCAATCTGCAGGAAGTATCTAAATGATGTCATTTATTCCCACCAAAAGCTCATTCTTGAGAAAGGCAGGACATTAGGACACTACTTTTCCCAGATCATCTAGAGACTCACACTAGCAACTCCTGCCCAGTAAGTGAGTTTGGACAAGCATCCCATGGAGGCAGAGGGGTGGCAACAAGGGGCTCCAGGCTGCTCAGCAGAAGGCAGGTGCTGCAGCACTGGACTCACAAGCTTCCAAGCCTCTTGTTAGATTTAGCCTTGAATTACCAGAACCATGAAGGGAAAAAGCTGCATCGCATACATGCAGAGATCAAGAAACCACTGCCCATTAACTTGAGAAGCACAGCTCAGGTCTTTCAGCAAGCCATTCCTTGGGAATGTGGTCCTATCCTACACATGCTGGTAGATGGAAAATAAAACAACAAATGGAAAACCAAATGACTACTTTGATCTGAAGAGGGAAAAGCTGCTACTGTGAATTTTTAAATTCTATTAAGTAGATTGCTACAGGGTGGACAAGCTAAAAAGCCAGCCCATTTAGATCTGGTACATACCTTCAGGATTATCTACTGAAGTATCATTATTGTAAAACAGATAATGGGCATTCCCCCACTTCTCTTCTAAACTCAAATGTTAAGAATCCCTGAGGAAGATGGAGTTCAGAGAGCCATTTGTAAGAGATTTTTTTTTTGCCAAGATAACCTTCACAGTAAAATATTGCTTACTGTTTACTGTGTAGGCCTTCAGCTATATCAGTACCGGAATGTAGTTTCCAGTTAAATATTAAGTTCCCCTCTGGAAGGGAATAAATATACAGTATTGAAGGGTTTGTACAATTTTGTGTTGTAATTCAAAGCCAGAAGTGTCCTATAAAACCCTTACATGATGTTAAAAATTTGAGCTGTGTTGCAAATACACCAGTGGCTGACTTCTGCAACCACAGACTCATACACCACCAGGCCGGAAGGGACCTTAAGGATCATCTGGGCCAACTATTTTTGTCAAAAGCACAGGCTATGAGATGTCACAGCTCCCTCTCTGGCTGAATCCTTGGGAATCCACCACTTCCCTGGGGAGACTATTCCAGTGGCTGCTTGCTCTCATGGTGAAAAGAATTCCTGTTCAGATTTAATGGCTTAATCAGTGATAAAAGTAGAGCTATGTAAAAAGGTGACTAGTCGTGTCTTGAGAAACATACCGCGTTCAGTGTGGGAAGGGCAACAGGCATGTGGAAGCCCACAGATCCAGGGCATTACGGATGCCCACACGCTTGCCCATGGAGGGCTCCGTGGCTGGGAACAGGAGCGTTTTTCCAGCTGACAGATCAGGACAGAAACAGCCATCAGTCTTCCGCATGTCCTCAGGGTACTTCCATGGACACCTCTGGGAGGGGCCCAGCATCCGCACTCATCCTGACCAGCTCCGTGCAGGTGATACCGGTGCCCGTTCGCCAGCAGGGCTGAGCCCCGAGGGCGGCCCGGGTGTGTGGGCACACCCTGCGGCAACACAGGCCTTCGTGAGCCAGCCCCAGTGGTCCCTGCCACAACCGGGCCGCTGCCATCAAGCACTGAGGGCCCTGGCTTCCGCCCGCACCCGCCGAGGCGCCCTCAGCGCCCCACCGCCACTCGCTGCCTGTGCTCCGCACAGGTCACACGTTCAGAACGGAAAACCTTTGTCTGGCACGTATACCTATCGTGAAAGTGCCCTGCCCTCACCGCTCAGGTAACGACAGGCGCTCACCTCCCTCGCCCGGAGCCGTTTCACTTCCCTCAGGCACAGCCTGTGCGGAGGCCGGGATTACACACAGCCCTTTTGCTCCGGGCGGTTACGCTTCCCTCCACACGAGCCCCTCACCGCCGCGAGGAAGAGCTGGGCCGGGCTGTGCTGAGGAACCCCAAAGGAACCCCAAAGGAACCCCAAAGGAACCCCAAAGGAACCCGCCGGGCGCCACAGCCGCTCCTCAGCGGGCGCCGAGCGGCCGGACCGGCTCAGCTGAGTGCGGGGCGGGCGGAGGAGCCTTGGTCCCACCCCTCCCGCCCCGCCAACACGGCCAGACGAGCGGGGCCGAGCCGAGCCGTTGCCGTCCGCCCCCCGGCAGGATGCGGAGCGGCGCGGATGGCTGCCGCCTGAGGGGACGCCGAAGGTGCCCGCAGCACCCGCCGAGGAGGAGCGCGGAGGGGCGGCGGCCGCAGCAGGTGGGTTCTCGGGAGAGCAGGGGCCGGCCTGGGCGAGGACTCGCCGCGGGAGCCGCTCCAAGCCCGGGCGCCCGTCAGAGCGTCCCTCTGCCCCGGCTCCCTCTGGCCGGGAGGGGCAGGCGCTGCCCTGAGCCCGCGGGGGGACTCCGGGAGACGAGAAGGCGCTGACAGCGCGCGGCTGCCGGCGGGAGGGTGCGGAGGGGACAGCAGGCACGGGTCCTGCCCGCGGGGTTAACGCCGGTTCTGCTGCTCTGCCCGGGGCTTCGCACAGCCGACGAAAGGCCTGACCTGTGCGCAGGTGACTTTGCGTTATGGTAATAATAACATTACAAACGGGTTTGAGTGATCGCTTACATAGCATGACCCTGGTCCGTGTGCAGGTTGCCTCCTTTCTGCATACGCAAATGGAGCGTCCAGTACATGAAAGGGAAAATACACAGAGAAGTCTGTTTTAAGTTGTAGTGTAAAATGTGTTCGGTTTTAGACGGTGAAATGTGCAGATGAAGAGTGAAGCGGCAAGCCCTGGTAGCTTCTCGAGTTGTACTGCCAAGTACTTGGGGTTGTTATTACTCTGCTTTTCAGGAGGCACTGACTCAATGTCACCAGTTCTGGCAAGCTGGTAATGAAATGTAGGTGTCTGTTTAAATACAAGTGCATCACTGTTAACAGAGATCCTGGCTCTTGGCTTCTCAGCTTCTCAGCTTTCCTCTTCTGTTGCTGAGAATGCTGGCACCATCCTGCTTCTCTAGTAAAGAGAAGAAAGCACATACAGCTTTGTCTAATATGTCTTGCTGACATACACGAAGCAATCCTGTGTTCATTTTCCTTAGGAATGAAAACAGAGAAAAGAGTTATCATAAAGAAGTCCAAGTGGAAAAACGTCTGTTCTGAGGTGCCTATCACAGTAGACCATACATTGCTGAAGGATGAACAAAAAAGCCCAATCAACTAACGAAGTGGGTGTGTGCTTTGGATCTGAAAAAGGATGAGTGGGGTTGATGCTTTTTCTGCTTTCAGGATATTTCTGCAATCTGTGTTCCAGAGCCCTGAAACACCCGTCCCTCTGCCTGGCTGGGCAGAAATACCCCCCCTGCTTTCTAAAGGAAAGGAGCACAGGCTTACCTACTTTCTAAACCTTTCCTTAGGAAAGTAGCTAGAAAAGTAACTTAGGTCTATGTTGACCTTTTAACTCTCAAGAATGTGTATCTGTAGAACATAAAATTTAGGCAGGACAACTTAATGATGTGTTAGTGAGCCTATTTACTCTTAATTAAGGAGCCTGGAAAATTCAGATGTAAATGTGGTAGTTGCTGTGATAGAGAATTAACTAATTGGTAGAGGTACCCAGAAATAAGTTTGGACAAACCTCTTTTTGACTTCCCAGGTATGAAGCACTGTGCCCTGTGATACTTCCTTTGCTGGTCCCAGCACCGGAGGATGGCTGCCATACTCTGTGAAAATTGCCCTGGCCAGCACCCCTACACCCAGGTCAACCAGCCGCTGGAGATCAGCTGCATGCTGCTCTTGATTATGTTCGGAAAAGTGTTCCTTGATTTCTTCATGTTGCAAGTGAGGAAAACCGTGAAAGTCAGTTTTATGGGATACTTCTGTGTTTCACTGGCGCTTCTCGATTTCACACTGCTGATGAGTATCTCTTTCATTTTTTATTTTGAAGACTTTGCGCTCTGGGGTGCGCGATTTACAAAGTACCACATTTGCCTGTTCACTCAGGTGATTTCTCTTACCTATGGTATTCTTCATTACCCAGTGTATCTTGTGGCTGGCCTGGATTATTACGTGACTATAGCCCAAACTTCTCAGTTTCCTAAAAGAGGTCAAAGATTACTTTATGTATTTGCTGTGGTCACTATATGGATTTCAGGGTTTTTTTGTATTCTGAAAGTTCCTGCTGTCTATGAAGAGCTAGGCACTCAGAACCATTTTTCTCCTTATCGGTGTCCCCTCTATGCCAGCCTGCAGAGTTACTCAGTCTCCTGTGCCATGGTGCTGCTTACAGGCACAGCACTCCTGGCCTGTCGGAAGGAAGTTACAACCATGCTGCTATCTGTCAGGCTAGTATCCTTTGCCAGTCAGCCTGTTCTGATGTTCTCTTATGTGTCCAACAACAACAACAGCGCTTGCTTTAAGTGGCAGCTCCTGACCAGACTCCTCATCTGTTTTCTTGGCACTTGGGCACCTTTTGTTGTTCTTCAAATCATCATTTTGTTTCTCGGTGCTCAGATTCCAGCCTACATGGAGATGAACGTCCCCTGGCTGTACTTCATCAACAGCTTTCTCATCGCGGTAGCATACTGGTGTCGGTGTCACGACGTTGAATTGACAGAGGAGATGTGGTCTAGGGATCCATTTGTCAGCTGGAAATTCTGCTTTATCCCATTTAACAATGAAAGCACAGAGACAGCTGATAAGCCAGGCACAGTAATTGTAATCTGCTAATGAGCTGCTGATTGAAAAGACTGCAAATAAGTGCTGTGCAATAGAAGCGTGTCCTTACAGATAATACAGGAAACATCTCCAGAGCCACAACCAATGGAGAAAAGTCCAGCACCCACCAACGTTGCACCAGTGCCTGGGACACACTGGGTTCCAGTAGGCAGGGAACACCTGTCAGTTCAAACTTGAATGTATGGGTTTGAGGAGACCACTACTTGTATGAAACAAGTTTTCAGATAAGCCTCATGTTTATGACTAGGATTTCACACTTCTTCTAACTGGAATGAGCTCAGGTTTTGTAGTACAGAATGCAATAAAGCCTTCTTTAAAGCTGGGGCCCTTATATCCACGTTACGTCCCCATGTTAACCTACTGCCAAAGCTTCAAACAACTGCTGTGAGGTTTTGAAGCCTATTTTCTTGTTAGAGTGTGACTTTTTGTAAGTTTGACTGAAGGGTTGTTGTCTGTTTAAAGATAAATAAATTGTTTCAATTAATGTAAAGCAACTTCTACGGCTATAGGAAAGGTGGAGACATTTTGTTGTTTCTTTGCTATACCTACAGATAAATACATGCCCAAGGTTAAAGAATGGCCAAAATTATTTTAAACTAAATTAGATTTGAAGTGGGACTACTTCAGTAGGGGAAGAATGTGTCAGGCTTCTAGGAAAAATACTCTTCATTTTCAAATTCTTCAGTTCTACGAAGGTCTGATTTAATTTTGTAGAACAGAAATAAGTGATACACAACCAAAGCAGACAAATGGAAGTAGCATTTATTTCTGAAGCACTGAACTCACAATACAATGTTGTATTGAAATAGAAACTGTAAGTAACTGATGCTGCAGGTTGGTTAATCCTTCACCCAGACCCACGGGGAACAATGATATCACACAAGAATACTCATTAAAAAAAATCTGCAGGTAACAAAAGGTGCAATTACAAGCAAGTTCAAGCAGCATAGTATAAGGTGCTTTGTTTCAGCATCTGTAGGATGGATTTATCCATTAACAGGCAGATTAAAGAGATTTCACTTCCACAGGATCATAACAAAGGAGAGAATCTAAAATTCATTCACATGCCAGTTGGTAATAGGAAAGTGCTTTTTTTACAAAAGAAGATTCCCAAAGTGAAGATCCTATTTTTACATATTTCACCGTGTGCTCTTTGACTGTAAAATTTCATTTGGGGTTATAATGTACATAACTATATATCAATTATAAGATTTAACTGTAGAATTTAGTGCTCCATGGGCTAAATTTTCCTATAAATGAACATTCCAGTATATCAGTCCATAAGGATGCACAATCACATCTCAGTCACATATTAGTCTTACAGTTTCGCAATATATCAAAGTCCAGTTGCCATTCTGATTTATTACTCCACCCCACATAGTGCTTCTTTCGCCCACAGTCTGTGGTAAATTTCTCTGAGGTTTCAGTGATGTAACTTTAAGCAGTAGAAAATGGTTTGGGTAAAATCTGTTAAAAAGGCCATAGAAAGGATAGTAAATGATCAAAAACTGGATTTTAAAACTAGCGCAGTAAGAGGAGGCGATGCTTAGCAACATAGCTCGGAGTGCTTGGCACCACAGATTATTTCATCCTTTATGCTGGAAAATATACTTGGAGGAAATTCTATGTTAAAAGCAGGAAAGCATAGACAACGTTAATGTGAAAAAGCAATCTTAAGAAACCGCTTGCCATTCTCTCATATTGCTGTTGCTGTTATTTAGCACTTGAGATGCTATAGGATAAGCCATGTCTAAACACTTCTTTTAACACAGCATTTCTTCAGGTTTTATATGAACTGGACACCCACTGAAATGGGGTTGACAAAATATTTATAAAACCTAGCTCATTTAAAAACTGGCAAACACCTCAAATACAGCAATGCACCAGGCACTGCAGATCGTGAAATAACTAATCCCTACAGACTTGACAGGCAAGGGAAAACTCCTTATTTAAAATTAATTTAACACCAGATGAAGGCAAAGTTACTTTCAAGAACACTTCAGATGCTTCTGTTTTGTGTGGTTGGTCTCACTGTTCTGACTCATTAAGGTCTGTGGGTGATGCACTTCTTGCAGTTCCAGCTGGGTAAGGCTGCTGACGTTATTTATCAGTGTGGTCCGGCTTATCAACCCCTAATTAAAGTTTACACAGCCCCATCTATCTTGCTGTGGCTTAACTCCCATAGCTGCTGCAGTGCTTCTAAAGCAATTTTAAGGTTTTAAAATCTTAGCTTTTACAGGGAAGCCGTAACATGCAGCCAAAGCAAGTATTACAGCACTGTATAGCTATCAAATCCATTCTTCCATACCCTTGGGGAAGAAGGGCTGAAGAGAAAACCTTTCGGCTGTAGTGGCACTGCAGGTCCTCACGTAGCATCCAACTGTGGTGCCTAAGCCTGCTAAGTAGCTATTTCAAAACATATTAATAGCAGCTCTCCTTGTAAGCCCACTTTTATCCTTGATTTTTTAATGGAGGGAGATCCTTCCTAATAACCAAGTCTTTTCTTTTCTCTGTGCATTTTCTTTTGTCTGTTTCTGGGAAGTCCTAAGAGTGAACCCAGAGTCCAGCCATACAACCATAAACCATTACTCTCTAAAACAGGATCTCAGTTTCATTGTCAGACAGAAAGAGGAGAGAAGCCATGCTAGGAAACAACTACAGACAACCACTGAGCTATCTCCTCAGTACATTACTTCTTGTGCTGAGCCAGTATCTAATGGCCTTATACGATTCAAACACTTTAGTCTTTAATTCTTATAGGATTATTTGATATTAATGGCAACAGCAGCTAAAGTGTTAACCCTTTGTGAGGAACTTCTGTACTTTCCTCCTGTGAAGGATCCCTTAAAAAAAAAAAAACACACACTGATTTTAATGAGATATTCTATGTCTTTTCAACCCTAAATAGAAGTATTTGGCACTCATTAATAAATCCTTTCATTCTTTACACACATCTTTCCTGATCAATACGGGTTTGTTAACACTATGACACAAAGACTACTTAAAAAGGAGGCTGAGTGTGCATAATACCTCACTGTACTTTCAAACATCCAACTTTGCACAAAGCTGCCAAGAGGACAGCAGCGTCCTGGCTGCTAGCACACTATCCAGGTGGCTGAGGACAATGCACAAGCCTTACCACAGGTTGACTTGGCTTTACCCACAAAGTAGATATGCTTCATTGTATCAGTTATATTTGTGCTTTAGCCTAATCTCATAATAGCAAGCATATGTGTTTTGGTACCTACAACCAATACTGTAAGCCTTTTGACAGGCCTACAGAACACTACAGGGCTTTTTACACCCAATTAAAATGCTCTAAGTGTTACATGCTACACTTTAACGATATTTATCATCACTATGAATGAACAGTTCTGCTGAGATCATGCTTCTTTCTAGATGGAAAAACCCTTTAGATCTCCTTTTTCTAGCTCCTTATTGTGCATGGTAATTTGGGATAATTCAGCAGGAAGCTTTAACATTTTTTAACTTGAAATCTGTTTGTAGCATTGAATACTGGAATTGTGCTTTGGAAAAGTTAGATCAGCGGTTACAAAAGGTAGACTCTGAGCTTACTACATACCTCCTATTTCCTTCTTTTTCCTTCCACATCACTGTAAGTGATCAGTAAAGAATACCCACAACCTTCGAGGGAATGAGCGAGCATGTGCAAATTTCAATGCAGAGGTTACAAAAACCTATAGAGTGGCTTTAGGATGGTGCCTTGAATACATGTAGCAGTGCTGACCATGAGACCCTGGAGATAAAATAGAGGACAAAACACTCCAACCAACATAGATGACACCCATCAAGGCAAAAAAGCATGGTCAGAAATTAATTCACTACAAGCAAGTACTGTATCTGACATTGAAATAACACATTTATAGCTTCGTTCCTACCTGGTTCTACTTGGCATTCAACAGAAACAGTGTCTTTAAATGAAAATACTTTAAAATGTTAATTTCTCTCCATCTCTAATAAATTAATATGGGTAAATGATTAAAAAAGAAGTATCCTACATTGATTCCTTTGCAGAGTCATTATCTGCAACCTAAAGCAACTGATGAGTAGAAGTTTAGATACAGAATTGTCACTTAACCAAATATGTGACATTCCAATGCAATACTGCTAAGAAAATAACCCTGCAAGCATTTATACACGTTTAATTTTGGTATGAGTAGTCTCAATACAATCAGAACTACTCATGGTATAAATTATGCAAATGTCTAATTATTTGCAGAACCAGGACTTGCAATACAGCTGTCACTGAATTCTTTGATCACATTTGTCAACATGTAAGAAATTTCTTAAGCTATTGAGCTCTAAGTTTGTGTATCAGTATTGTGGTATTAAGATGAGAAGTGTCATCTGAAACTGGCAGCAGTTTTAACTGGCATGCTACACCCAGCAACATCTTACTACATAAAAAAAGAAGTTGGTTTAAACGTGAACATTTCCTTACAGCTAAGATCAAGGTAAAGAGGTTGCACAAAAGCTGTCATAACCTGCTCAAATACTTGCTTTCATTCCATTCCTTTCCTCTTCCTGCCACACCTGCAGACTCTGTCTGTTCTACCCAGATTCCCACTCGTGATTTGTCTAAAAAGAAGTTGGGGGTGGGGGGGAGGGTAACTGCTTTCACAGGAAAGAAATGGGGAAATAGACGCTTGCAGGATATAAACTTTCTATCTGAGCTATCTCATTGACACAAATCTAGCAAAAGTTTTACACTCCCCATCAACAGAGTTTCATTTCTGGAAAAAAGTGTGATGGATTAACAGGTAAAGGATGGATTTACAATGCAGTCTTCTTGAAAACCCTGGTGATCCAAGACAAATGGCAGTTTTATTTGGCAAGATGGTTTTTTTTTACTCTCAATATAAGCAAAGGTGATAAAAGTCTTATGAATGTGCCAAATGTGAGGCAATGGTGGCTGTCTGGAAGAAGTTATCCATTCACTGGCAATGCTTGTTTTTGAAGAAGCAGCAGCCTGGAGCTCCCAGAGGAGGTGGCCGAGCTTCCCTGTCAGAGTGTTCTGCTTCTGCTGCAAAGCAGGGTTGCTGAGTGATAAAAACTAGGTTAAGCAGAGGAGTCTGCATACCCATTTTGCCCATTCAGGTGCATTTCTTTAAAAGACAAAATAAATTCTGAAGCCAAGACAAGTGTAGTAGTTAAAACTCTCCTGGAAGAGATCCTTACAGTCGCATTCCACCTAGTGCTCTGCCAAAGGGTTTTACCCTGAGCTAATTCTGCAGTTTGCATTAAGGAGCTGATTAGGAGGGAGACCAGTGGAGAAAAAGGGAAAAAGCCATCCAACATACCTCCCTTTTGAGCTAAAACCCTACACCATCCTGTAGTCCTTGCTATAGGAATTGAAATAGTGCAGGGATTAGCATGAGATGTAGCCACAACAGCAGCAGTCTACAGAAAACAAAACCCCAGGAAATTAAGCTAACAGAAAGGATTTCTTGGAGACACACCCAGCAGAAGCAAGTGTTAAAAAATACTCAATTAAAATCTGCAATACTTCCTCTTTTGCAAGAAGGCCTAGCTTAATTTGCGGGGAAAGCCATAGGAAATGGTCCCATAAGCCTGGGAAAGCCTCACTGATCTGAACAGAAACAAGCGATTGGTATGTACAATGGTTCTGGAGTATTACTCCAAGTATTGTATTGCTTTTCTGAGTAAACTCAAAAGCTTCTGACATAGACTTCAGTTGCACTTAAGTTTTCCAGCATACCTGCATGTATAGCTGTGGTATTTTTTAAAACCTGACACAGCTCTACTAGCTACCACTCCAACACCCATGCATTTCTATCAGTAGAGGTAAGTGCAACTGTGTCTGCTTGAAAGTTCCTGCTTAATGCCAAAATCAGTGAAGGAGAAAGAACTTTCAGGATACATAAGGCCTGCATTCTTAGTTGCTGCATTCATGAATATTTAAAGCATAACTCACTATCTGTGGCTCTCCCAAAACCACGACAAGTGTAACGTACCAGAAGAACAAGAACAGATGTGCATTACTCAGGTCTACTCTGAGCTCCTGGCATCTGTCAGTGACTATGTCCAAGAGTTGTACGTAAGCATTAGCTGTAGAAGGTCTCCTGAAGCTGTCTAATAAAGCAAATTAGAACAGCTATGAAATTTTCATGCATGTAACACTGTGATTAGCTGCAGGTCTAAATAAGACTCTTAAGTCCATGTTCTTAAATATGCCATAAGCCATTACCAGATCACATTTACGTGTACTTGCTTTTTACATTGCCAAGGGGCAGTACAATCAGAAGACAGATTAAAAATTAGCCAGTGAAATTTTCATATAAAAATAATACAACTTTAAGACAAAAGCCAAAGAATAAGTATCTAAGATATCTTTAGTCTTCAATTAGCTCATTAAAACAGAACATATCCCTTTAGAACATATGTTACAGATATGCTACATGGTTTATCTTACAGAAATGCTACAAATGGGAACCTACTGTCTCCATCATTTGAATATCTTTCCAATGAACATGGCCAAACACTGTACCTTCAACTATGAAGTTTATTTTACAACAGTAACTGAAGACAAAGAAAACAAATTAGAAAGTGCTTAGCAACCTCCCTTCAAAATAAACCCAGACATCAATTAATTCTCTACAGCCTTTGGTGCCATTTTGATAAGGCTCTCACTACATATTAGCATGTAACAGCAATGGGTTGTCCTAACTTGCAGCTTCAGTGGTTAATAAATTATTAATAACATCTGCTGTTAGTAAGCTCAAACAGTTGTAATTAAAACCAATGACTCTAATGTTTATCTCTGGAAGATAACAGTAGAAAGTTTGTTAGTAGAAACAAAGTAAGAGTCTAACTAAAGGAAAATGAAGCACAGAGTTTTCTGTAATCTCAATTTACTCTTTAGGGTTATCAGTTAAATAATATACATATTAATCTACCTGTCATAAATCTTCCTTTCAGCCAGTGTATGTGTATTGACTCCTTTTGATCTAGGTCAGCAGTTCTCAAACTTTAGATCAGTTACTCCTTTTCAGGAATACTTTACCATCACCCTGAATGTCTCCCTACACAATCATATATTATGCATTAAATTGCATAAAATACAAAATACATTATTTGCAGACACATACACATATTTAATTCAAATATACACAACAACTTTATCAGCACATGTGCCCTTCTTCCCCTGTTTAGGGATCTTGGTCTGTACATAAGGGGAGTGCAAAAGGGAGGGAACAGAAGGTACAAAATACATCCATGAACATCCATACACATATGATTGGAAGCAAAGGCTGGGAAGGTGCTGCTGCCTCAGAGCCCAAGCAGCTTCTGAGAGTGTTAGTAACTGGCGAAATGTGTATTTTTTTTCTACACAGCATGTGAGAGAGGGAAGATGGAGACACTAAAAGCCCACCACCTGGGGCTGCAGCCTTAACATGGAAATCTCCTGCTAGAGGGACAAAGCAGGGCCCCCAGAGATTTCTGCCAGAGCTGCCTCAGGGCAGCACTCCTCCTGCTGATTCATAGTTCCAGGCTCCCTCACTGCAGCAGCAGCCACTCCTACACCCAGCTCTGAAGGGACCTCAAAGAGCAACTCACCATGCTCCTTCCTCAGACTACTGCAAGCCCAGCTCATGCTGGCCAGTGGACAAATAAAAGGTGCTTGGAAGCTTCCAGTGAGGCAATGGGAATGCACTACAGGGAAAGACAAGTTAGAAGAGGTATCAAGGAAAAGAGCATCTGAGCTATGCCATCCCTTCTCTACCTCCAGTCTTTGAAGTATGCTTGTCTCAACATGAGTCAATTCTGTCTGCAGTTTTCAGCCGGTCACACCTAGGCATTTGGGAACCTGAACCCTGAGTGTTCTCATACCTTCTCAGGATCCATTCTGAACCCCCATTTGAGAACTGCTGGTCTAGTCTAACTAGCAGCATGCAGAACTACAAACCTAACAATTTAATGCCCTCTCAGTGCATAGCAGCATACAAAGAGTAAAGTAACATGTGCTTCAGTTACCTCTGGCAAGAGTGTGAAGCCATTGCATTTCAGTAGCCTGATGATGAGAGTTTTGATGAGGCATCTACATGGTTTACAGTATTTCCAGACTTCAGGAAAATACTACAGTGGCAGAGATAAGGCTAAGCCTACACAAGGAAAACTAGCTGCCAACCTACCCCTTACAATTTGCTGGAGACTAAAAGAAACAACTGAATGCATAGCATTTTACCGTTATTAGTACTTCCACAAGCTCTGTGGACACTTCTGTTATTTCAGTCCAAAACCTGCTGTATGTGGCAAAAATCTTTCAGAATACAGCAACACAATTTAAATGGTTTTTAGGCTGGGGTGGGTACTGGGGTGTTAAACTTATAAAGTACATGTTGAGGAATATTTAACCTATCACAGCATATTTCACTTCATGTTTTTCCATGAACTACCACTTCAACTCAAAAGTATTACTCAGGCTTTACCATGAACCTATTAATTGTTGGAAACTACAGAGTACAGTAGTATAAACCTGGTATAATCAAAAGTACATTTTAAAGTCTGTATGTGGGGAAACCCCCATATATTTAACAAAACATCACAGTAACACTCATGCCACAGTGAAGACGTTGGCATATTACTGTCAGTTCTGTCACTGAGAAACTGTTGTTTAAACCTTCATGTTGACCCCCTAGGATTCTTTCAATGAATTGATACGTGCACAGATTTTCAGTGCAGGTCCAAGCTTAATATTCATTGCACTCATAAGGTGATCCTCCTTCAACAAGAGGAGAGCTTGTCCATCGATTTCTTGTGCTCTAAATTCATCTGCAATATCTTGACAACCTACAAGGAAACAGAAGAAAGAATAACTGGGTTAGAAATGTGCATTCTTAGATGCAATGAGTGTCCACACTAGAGCTTTTCAGCTACACAATTTCCAGTCCTCATCCCTTCAGCTTGACCTAAGACACATGCAAGAGCTCAGTATTAGGATGGGAACCTCTGAGATCATCTGAAAGTAATTTTTACTACAGCCTCTAATTGCATTGTAATTATTGGACAACTACTCATTGGAAATTTCAAGTCTTAACAAAGACAACTTTCTCATTTCCTTAAGAGGTACAACCACCATGATCTCACATTTGGAAGAAACTAGCAAAATTCTGCTGAAATAGCATCAAGTAAGAGCATAATTCAAGTGGGCTCTACCCAGCACTAAAAAGATACACACATATTCTACAACTCGCTGAGAAAATTTACACAGCTACAATTTCCAAAAGGTGTTAATTCCCTCTGCATGTTACCACCACTGGGTTAAGTAAACAGAACTTTGATTTATGGGCTTTCGCATAACCGTCTCACAAAGACATTTATCATCAGTTACCTCAGTGTCTATTCTATACACAGCAGCAACTCACTTCACAAGTGCAATTTTAAACCAGTTGGTTTTAAAAAGAAATTACACTCTTTTTCTGAACATGAAATAATATGGTTTCAGGTTACTGAGGCCTACAATGTAAGAAAAAGGACTATTCATGGGTGGGACTGCCCCAGGTAATTTAGGGCTCCTTTCCACTGAAGAACACTGTAGAAACACAAGGTTCCTCAAAA
Source organism: Loriculus beryllinus (assembly GCA_039877255.1). Classification (NCBI taxonomy): domain Eukaryota; kingdom Metazoa; phylum Chordata; class Aves; order Psittaciformes; family Psittacidae; genus Loriculus; species Loriculus beryllinus. The sequence continues at coordinate 61,501 of JBCJKH010072101.1, forward strand.
GATGTTTTGGAGATCTGTTAAACAGAAACAGTTATGCCTGGCTGTACGGCAGGTTTGTTACACGGACTAAAGTCTTCTAACAATGTGAATAAAAACACTCATTGTCAGTTGTTTATGTGAAGCTTCTTTCCCCAGAGCCATGTTTTTCATGGTTTTTTATATACTTACATTCTCAATCCCCTGGTCTCTCCATCTACTTCAGAACCTTTTAGACACATTTCAATTTGTGCTCAACCTAGCATTCCTGCTTGCAATTATTCCTTGGTTAAGCCTTTTTTGGGGCATTTTTATATTTTCCCCTGTTCTAAAAGTATACTCTTTTAGAGATATGAAAATACTGTGAGGAACTCCTTTTTCCACCCCAGATGACATGTTGTTTTGTGTATTCAGATTTAAATTCTAGAAAGAAGAGGTAGTCCAATTTTCTGCTGGATTTAAAAACATGTAAGAGAAACTGAAAGGAAGAAAGTGTCAATATCCAAACCTTAATTCATTTGGATTATTACTGTCTAGTGGTTGTAATGTTCAAGGTTGGACAATGTTAGTTTTTCACAAAGAAAAAAGCATAATTTTTTTCAATTATTTGTTAATTAATTTTACTACTGTGTTAATTGCAGACTTAATGCAACAATTAGCTGCCACTTTATTAGGGAAAAATTAAAAGATAATCGAAGAGGAAAAGGTTTTATCATGAAATAAGGCTGTCTCTAAACCTCTGTAGTTCAGGTTACAACTATATAAACTGCAGTCACAAAGGTATAACAGTTACTCTGTAGCAGTTGAGTCACTTTAAATCAGAACTAAGGGCTATTTTCCACAGTATTTAAAACAACATAACTTCAATAAACAATAAATTACCAGTTCTTGAGAATTATTTATTGTAACAAGAAATTAGAGTGGTATCTCTTTTTTTTTGGGGGGGGGGGGGGGGTTAGTTTGTCACAAATAGTATTTGTATAGCCACTAAAGCCATTAAAATGTTTTAGCACTTGCATTTGTCCCGTAACATTTACTTCCAGTATTCTGGGTGCGGTGATGCACTAGCGCAGCCCAGCTACAAACTGTACCACACTCAATAGGAAAACACTTTTCAGGAGCCCAGAGTTGTCAGAGAGCACCTTGGAACAGTGCTGCCAATTGCAGCTACCAAGTGAAGATAATGCTGCCATTAACATGAAGAAAAATCTTAAGACAATTGACCATTCTTAGGAGGATTTAAGAATTCTAACGTCATAACAAAGATTATTATTTACATGTTGACAACAGACAAAATTATGTCTGACTTGAGACCTGAACATGGCGACTGTCACACCAACAGCATTTACAAAGAAACCGAGAGATCAAGAGGTTTTACATCTAGGAACAAAAGTGGCCCTATTAAAATTGATTACTGGTTGTAGTTGCAGGGTTTTTTTTCTTTAAGCAGGATATGAAGCATTTCAGTGAACTTCTCCTAAAATACTCAAAGTGATTTTGGAAAAGCAAAGGATGAAAGTTGAATGTATTTAAGTTCCTTCATCCAAGCACACTGTGTATTCTTATGCACTTTAGCAATTGGTTGTTGTGCAATAACTTAGCTAAAGAAAGGATGGGAAGTGGGTGAAAGACCATTAATCTTGCAGCTGAAGAAAGAAAGGAAGAACAAATCCACTGGGGCTTAAACTGTTGTTGTCTCTTCCCCCCCAGAAGAAATGAATGTCCACAAACTTCAGTTCTCCAAAAGGCTTCAGAGGAATTCATGGAAAGCCTAACAACACTTGACTGCAGTTAGGTCTCAGCTACAGACCTAACAGACACAGAAAGCGGTAAATCAAAACAGATGTCCCTAATGTTTATGGAAAGCTGACAAATCACTGTCTCCTACAATATGGCAGATGGTCTGCATGGACTGCACCAAGTATATATTGCAAAATAGCATAATGAAAGTCAATTACATTACTTCTTGTATCATTCAACTCTGGCAGCATCTGAATAATATTTTTTCAAGACAGTGGCTTGAGAATGTATTGAGCACAATAAACCCTCAAATTGCCAAACAACATGAATGCAGCTAATACAACAATCAAAGTTCTGGCAGGTTCTGAATATCATTTTAAATACCTACTGAACTTCTGGGTTTTTTTTTTTAAAGAAGTATTTTCCTTAATATGGATGGGAATGAGTAATTATAATAAATTTTCATTACAGAGAAATACGAAGCTGCTTAAAATCAAAGATTACCTCATTTATAGAATACAAAAATACCCACAACAAAATAACCCAGATCCAGCAGCTGGTAAAGTATTGTAAAAGTAATGGTTTCAAAACAGAAACCACATTTTAACAATAGTATTTTTGTTTTCATGCTTAAAAGTGAACTGTGTTTATGTGGTACTTCAAGTTTTCTAGGATAAAACCTACCGTTTATTCTTTGCAGAACCCTGGATCAGGAATTTACAGAATTAACTAGAGCCTCAAATCTATAAAAAACCAGCAGCATTATAGTTACGTCCCAATAACACAGCTGAAGTACAGAAACATGAATGACTATGTCTCAAATGTAAGGAGCTTTGCTTGTTTTTACAGACATCACTGCAGGTTCCCAAAGCAGACAATATAAGTTAATTGCAAACCTATTAGAAGAAGAAACATACTTCAGTTTGTCATACTTGAAGTATGTCATACTTGACATACTTCAAGGATGACTTTCACTGATTTAAGACATCCCTTACTCAATTCTTTGCCTGATCCACTTTATAAAAGATTTTTTCATAACTATGCGTACAACTTAGCAATGAATTCCTTACAGGTTATCAGCCTGATGGGATACACACACAAATAAATGGTTTAGCATTCCAGAAGAAGTAGAAAATCAGGAACAGACTTCACCTAGTTTCAATGTTTTGACACGTGAGTTACATGGGTAAGCAACAAAAATTCTTGTATGACTGCTATTGTGGAGACCTGCCTTGTCAGCTGGAAGGGTTACAGTATCTGATCAGATAGAATGGCTTCCTTGGGAAAGAGAGGTAGGGAAGCTTTAAAGCTTGGGATAGTTAGGAAACGAGATGCAAGTGCAAAATAAGCTGAAGATGACAGAAAGGTAACTGTAAACATTGAGCTAAATAAAAGATTTGTAAATAAGGAGAAAGAAGATTATTTTTTTCTGAGAATAGACTGCATCTACCAGTATACAGAGTCTATACACAGATATCCTCTGCATTTCAGTTACTGTGCAAAGCTATGCAAAACAGTTTAACTTCATAGGTGAAGCTTGCTTATTCTTTTTAAATGACTTATGTTAGGACAGGTCTTTCAAATTTTTCAGTTGTATAAAGGCCAATAACTCTCCTTTTTCTACTAAATAAGCAGTAAGTAAGGAGGGAAGAGAAGAAGCAGGCGTAAAAGGGACGAAGTGTGTCTGATCTCTCACTGACCTCTTGAGAGAAGTCAGACTGAAGGGAGGAACAGCTCTAATCTCCATCAGCTGGGATGCAACAGCAGGAGTGGGACTAATTCTATCAACATGGGATTTGTGCTGAAGGAACACGCGATAGGAAACAAATCACATTCCAGTTTCCATCACCAAGTAAAGAGTACAGCAGTTCTGTTACCATACCACCTCATCACACTGATATTAAAAAGCAAAGAACTTCCCTGCTAAAAAAGAAAACCAGAACAAGTTATTGCACATTACATACCAGGCAAAGAATGTATAAAGGCCCAAACTTCATCAACAGTCCATACTGATGGGTCAGCTTGCACCACAGGTAACAAGTCAATGCTCTCTGGCATTTTCCTAATTCTTAGTTCCCTAAGTTCACGTTCTCTCTCTCTTTCACTCTGTCTTCGCAGACGGGTGGTCATGGCAGCTGGAACAGCATCTTCATGAGGAGCCATATCTTCTTCTGGGGATGGATAAGTAATGGGAAGCTGGAAAATGCAACACAAATACACTACAGTATTAGACTTTATTTGTAACTCCCCAAACAATGCCATAATTTTAAGCAAATATTCCACAGACCTGTCTAAGAAAATGATCTCGTGATGCCCCATCAGGGCCACTCGGTCGACGCCCGCGTCGCCCAAGGCTTTGGCTATCTGATTTCCGATTCCAGCGACTGCTCTTGTCTGATGTAAACAGCCCAAATTTCTTAGTGCAACTAAGGCTGTGCCTGAAGAAGCAAGATATATTCAATAACACACTAGAAGTTTTTTGGACTGATTTCAATCAAGTCACCATAAAAATACAGTGTTGCAGGAATGCTGCCTAATTAAAGACAGCAGTTGTCACAGAAACATGAGAGAAAAGTATCTCAAAGGCCATTTACTCAAATCCCTTGTCTTGATGCAAGTCAAGTGAATCTAGATCATCCCTGGAAGATGTCCACCTTTTCCATTCTTCCATGCCAGAAATACTTCTGCATTTTATCATGTAGGCTGATCCCTTCTCTAAAATGTCTGCTAAAAGCCTGAAGTCACACTGTATCTTTTGCTTCCATTTTCCCTAACTAGCTGATACTTGGGTAGGGAAAAGTTAAAAGAGGATGGAGACAAAAAAAATCTCATTTTAACATCAATGGGACAAATCCCCTCTTAAAATTATTTTGCTGGTAGTGTCCCAACACGTACCAAATAAAAAATACACATTCCCACTACTTAAAATGGGAATGTCTCACATGGAGGATTAAAATAGCAGCAGACACAAGAGAAACATGGTTTCTAGGCACACTGATGCAACAGAAGAACTAAGTGGTAAAATGAAACTATTCCCCATTTCTAAACATCTGGGGTTAAATATAAATTTTCTAGCTGTAATGATGCAATATTTTACATTCGGATGTTGACTCTGAATTCCTCCTCTCTCAACCAAACCAAAATAAAATAAAAGCAGCATTCTAAACCAAAAGAGAAACAGAAACCAGCCTGTTTCTTCTGCGAACCACACTCAAGCAAGTGGCATCACTTACTTTCAGGAAAGGAGGAGCTTCAGAAAACACAAAATTATTTATGCTTATGAATATTTCTATTTTACTTCATGCACATAAACAGATTTTACACTGTTATTAAAACCATTAAGAATGGGGTTTTTTTTGTCTATGCAGCATTTCCATTATGCCAAGATAAATTCAGTGTGTTTCTTACCCTAGTATCACAAAATAGTGTAAGAAAGCCCAACCAGCCCAGCATTCTTTCTCTGACATTGCCCAACAACAAGAGGAAGACAACAGGAACATGAGGAATTTGTAAAATCTGGTGGCGCGTGAACCTCTGCACTGATTACCAAACTTAATAACCCTGAATGAATTTCTCTTCCATGACACACATCACCTTCCCTTTAAGTCCAACAGCATGGCACCCTCTGGAAAGAGGTCCACAATTTTACTGGAATTCCCCTTTGTCTATCTTCTTAAAATATATTATAGTCTACCGTAACTCTTTGTGCTCCTACACTCTGCAAATGCAGGTAGCAAGCAGTCATGCTTTATTGTTTGTCTTTCAACATCATGTATTATTTGGGTGCTATTCCATTAACCAGATACGTTAAGCACTAACTATACAAAGTACCTTTTCGCACAGGATGTGGAACAGAATCTTTTTGACCGTAGGAACTTATTGGAGTATCCCATTTTCCCACAAAATTCACACTTCAGAAGATCATTTTCAATTTCATCCAGTCCTTCTAAAGAAAGGAGTGATGCATAAGAAAGTCAGCTTCAATGACGCAAAATTATGTTCAAATTTCTAATCTCAAGCAGGTGGGCAGAAGACTTTCAAATATCTAACACATTTAATTAAATACTATGATTAACAGAAAACCGTGCAAAGCTAAGCAAGTTGTAAGATATCATTCCCTATAGAACAGATCTTGAGCAAACTGAACCTTCAATTAAGTTATTCAACGAACTTAATCAACTCTTTTGTTAATTTTCAAGCCATCCATGAACAAGTACACCCTCAAACATAGCAAACAATTAAGAAGAGGTGTTACAGTCCTCATGAATTGCTTATAGAGTTCATTAAGAGAACTGAGCATCCATGGTCTGAATTCAAGCTCCCTTGTAATGACATAACATGTTAATCTTTTAAAGTAATTTCTTTCAACTGCTACAACCAAAGGGACTTGTGAAAGTAAGACACTGAATCTTATCTATGAAAAAGTTAAATTGCATACAATAAAAAACCTCCCACAATTATAGCATCTACTAATTTAGTCTACTGTTATAGAATTCTTTTCTGTTGGTGAGATGAGGATGCACTTTTCCTGCTCCTTGTGAAGTATTCAAACATCAGATGAGAGAAATATGAGTAAAAGAGTAGAAGAGCTCAAAAGAAGGCAGGTCAAGGCAGCACACACATCACATGCTGAACATCTATACTCTCTTTGGCTAGAAGCGTATTTAGTGGGTAAAGCATGGTTTGTACATAGTTTAGAATAATGCCACCATATCTGCAAACCAACTTGACTTCTGGCATGGAAAAAATATGCCAAAACCAACCTTTATCCTCACGTACCATCTGTGAAATACATCATAAGGAACAAAGGAGTGAAACTGGCATAAACTGAAATGTAACATTTTGTGGTCATACAGGTCAAGTGAAAGAACTGCACACCACACAGCTGTAATCATGGACAAAACACATGGCTCAAAAATTCTATAGAATTTTAGAGGCCTAAACAAACACATATTTCTTCCACACTTCTGATTTACCTGAGTCACTATTTCATATACTTTGCCTCTTGCTATTCTACTCCCACATTCATACTTTTAATTTTACATAATTAGTTGAAAAAAATTGCAAACTAGCTTTTTGTTTCAAACTCTTTGAAAAGCTCTGACACCAGCTAATATAAATGCAGATATCAAAGTTTAATTGAAAGATTTTAACTATGAACATCGAAGTCTGTTACAGAGATGTTAACTCACTAAACTGCTTGCACTGACAAGGTAAGAATAAGCAGTAGTGCAGCAAAGAGATCAAAATACTGAAGAAGGTATCTGAATAACGTATCTCATTTATGAGGATATAACTGAAGTCAACAGATCTTCTGGCAGTCTGAAAATTACCAGGTTGCAAGTCTCCAACAGAGTAAGTTGGCATCACACAGGAAATAAAAACTGGGAGCAACTGGGGTTGTTTAGTCTGGTGAGGAGAAGTCTCAGGAGGACCTTACTGCTCTCTACAACTACCCAAAAGGAGGTTGTAGTGAGGTGGGGTTTGGTGTCTTCTCCCAAGTAACAAGTGATAGGACACCTCAGGCTGTGCCAGGGAATGCTTAGATTGGATATTAGAAAAAAATTCTTCACTGAGAGGGTAATCAAGCATTGGAACAGGCTGCCCAGGTGGAATCGCTGTCCCTGGAACTGTTCAAAGCCACGCAGCTAAGGCCCTTAGTGACATGGTTTAGTGGTGGTCTTGGCAGTCCTGAGGTAATGGTTGGACTTGATGATCTTAAAGGTCTTTTCCAACCTAGCTGATTCTATGATTCTAAATGGAAAACATACCAAATCTGACCAACTGAAATTAAATACCAGAAATGCGTCCTTCAAATAAATAACCATCTCTCAAAAAAAACCCCAAACAAGCCCAAAACACTCATTCCCAAGCCAGGTCATGCTACATGGAAAAAAAATGACAACAGACTGAAGTGAAATTTGGTATTAAGAGCCTTTTCTTTTGCATATTAGGTGTTTCTACCCTATAAGCAATCATACCCTGGTTTAGTATCAGAAAATCTTCTTTGCTCAACTTCTACATACGTGGATGCGTCTCAGTGTTGGATGTTTCCTACTAGCTCATCTAACGAGTAGTTGCAAATTGCATATATAAACCTAACACCAGCTGTCAGAAACAATAACTAAAAACAAAACCATGAATGTTTCAATAAAATTACAGCAAGCTGTTTGAAATGTGAGAAACAACAGAGTGTTAATACTGAAACGTTCTTAGGGAATGCTATTGAAAACTGAATTAAGATCTACTCTAACAAATTAAGGGCAAAACAACTGTTGCAAACAGAGCTTCACAGAAGATATGCCAGATGGCAAAAAGTTTCTCTTGTTTGAAATATTCTGGGTGAAACAAGGCATTAAAAAAAAAAAGCTGTACTCTTGATCAAGAAAGCAATTTTATTTAATAGCAATTTACTGAACATAGTCATGAGCTAAGGGATTTACCAGTCTCATTTTTAGAAAAGTAGTAGAAAAGCAGTGTAATACAACTGAGCTGTAAAATAACCAAAATATGGCAAACAAGTAAAAATTTACCAAATGATTACTTTTTTCTTTCTTTCCTTTTTTTTTTCCTTTTTTGAAGGCACTTGTGTTCGATGCTTTCATATCAAAAGGCTTCCCTCTCAAAACACTGTTTGAATGGAAGCCTTCACTGGGAGACTATACCAAAAAATAACAGCAATTTCAAATTAAATGAAATAAAGGTTTAGAAAACTTTCAGTGATGCTGCAAACCTTCAGTATTACTACAAGAGATGCCTTCTGAAGTTTAGTCTGCCATGCCTACGTGAAGGTTAGTGAAGAATAAGGTATGGGCCTCAAATTATTTTCCAGTAGAGTATCATGTAATATATTTAAAAAATGGATTCTGTAAAAATTGTTTCTTCATTTTTCTATGTAGACAAATTACAACATAAGCAAAAGAAAGTTACAGTCACAAAACACAGCATTTCAAATATCTGCCACTCCCTAAAGTCGACTGTTACTGCAAAAATGAAGCAGGGATCTGAGCTATGCTAGTAAATGCAATCATATAATCAGCCATAATTTAGGAAATCATGTTTTATTTTTCATTTTCAGGCACTGTTTCCACGGTTTCTGACTTCTCTGCACAGATCAACATGTACAAGGACTGCAACCCATCAATATTTCCTTTCAGTGATGTCCTTCCAATCTAAATCAGCTCCTATCAAAAACAGGTGCTACAATTAAAAATATACTTTTAAGTTGAAATACACATTGCCTGACCGCTTAAGTACATCAGCCTTACGCAAAAATTTCAACCATGCTTACTTGACCTCACTACCAACAAATACTCTTCTTGAATTCACAATGCTTTCTAAAGCAAGCTTTCTACTTTGTCTACAATCCCTGATGTCGGTCTGATCCAATAAACTTACCAGCAGTAATGGATATAAATCATTGTGGTAAAAAATAATGTAACAGAATCTAATAATCTAGAACACTGATCCTTGAGCTCATTTGTTTGCTGAGATACACAGTGGATGCAGCCAACTTCCCTACTGCACTTTGGTCCTATTCACTGAGGCAGAAACCACAGTAAGTAACGAACTGCTATCAGAGTTGCCACCCTGAAAGTTCCTGTGAGACAAGACTGGTGAGACATTCTGCTTTAACTAAATGACAATTTACAATGCCCAGAGTGGGAAGTAGTTGAAGCACAGCTATGGTGACAACTGCTATTGCTCAGGACATGCTCTCCTGACTTTTCCCAGCTACCTCCCTGATGCAGACCTGTGGCAGGAGCAGGCACTGTATTTGTCCTTTCTTAATGTGCCCAATACAGTTTTGATATGAAAGAAGGAAAAGAAACATTTCAAAAGAACAAAAGTAAGAGTTGCATTAAGACAGATTTAACCATTATCACCAAAACCAGCTCTTGTGCAATTGCTCAAGATGTGGAACAGAAAATCTAGAGGTGGCTGAAAATTCTGGGCTTTCAAAACTTGAATGAATATATACAAAAATAAGTTGAAGAATAACTTAGTTTTTCTGGGCCATGCCATGATTTAGTTTCAATTTCATAACACTTGTGAGGCTACCTACATTTGGGCTTGAACAGTAACAGTAGTGTAATGCATCCAAAGTATTTGATTCCCCATGGTGATGATTATGTCGGACACTGCATGGAGAACTCAAATTAGCTCATGGGTTGTGCTGGTGACCACTGTGTTCTAAGCAGAACAAGTGCTTTCTTGACATTTGTATGCACCTACAACAAGTGTCATTATGATGTGTAGCTAGTAAAAAACGTTCGAAAGTAGTTTGTATTAGAGACTGGAGAAAGATTCCAGAAATACAGGTGGGATGGGATTCTGTAATACATACAGAAATAAAAGGAAGTAACACAGGTATTTAAACAAAAACTACAAACCTTCTGCAATCATATCCTCTATCTCTGTGTCCGATGAGTTGTCTGCATGTTTTGCATTCTGCAAGTCTGATTCAACACACACAACACTCATGATCTGACCCTCCACTAGCAATCTTTTTTCTGCAGGCTGTTCTACCAGCAAAGATGAACGACTTACCTATTGCAATAAAAGCAAAGCAACAGTGATTAACTGAACAATGAATAATTGAAAATAGTATTTGTGACTTAGCAGTTGTAACTGAGACTAGAATCACAGTTTCTATTCCCTATCAACGAATCATTATTATACAGTGCCAAACCTCTAAATATCATTTCCCAAAGACTCACTCCTGCTCTGCAGTTTGCAATTACATTAAATGAAGGAAGAAACACATTTTATCTAGAGAAATGAAGGAATGAGAAAATAAGAGACATTAAATTAGTTACTGAGGCAGGCTCATAGGTTTTAAACTATCCATTTGTGGATTTAAAATTTTCGACAGTAATTCTCACCAGACACAGTACTGATCGCACCGAGCTCAGCATGGGGCTTGCCAGTGCTTTAAACAAAGTTCTAACATTTTAGAATTTCAACACAGACTCATACTCAGAGCTTTAAATTAAGGTATCAGTTAAATTGAGGTACCTAGGAGAGGAATGTAAAACAAGGTTATTGAAAATGCTAGCCTAAAAATTATTCTCTGTAGGTATCTCCAGATACAACCTGTAACTTATGTGTTTCCATTTTCATTTAGTACCTTGTCATCCAGTGATATTGGCAAGCCAAACAGTATCACAAATTCCAATTATATATGAAAGACAATACCAACAGTATACAAGTATACTGCAGTATACAAGTATACTACAAGTATACAACATCTAACCAGTCAGTGGAAAAAAGGTTAAAACCAACATGTGAAAAATTATTCAAGATCTAAAAAGCTACTAGCCACAAAAAACTTCACCCCTAAAACCAGTCTGTTTCGAAAATTAGTAGTAAGAAACTTATAGCAACCTTCACACTTACAGGGAATGGCTCTAACCCCTCCTGAATCACAAAGCCTTCAATAACATGGGTCAGGATCTGTGGTTTAACAATAGCCTGTGGAGGTTTATTTTCTAGGCTAGGAATGCTATTGGGCATTGAAGTGCTGTTGCTCCTTGTTGTTGCTGCTGGAAGCAAAAGAGGTGGTGGTGGAATAGAAGCATGTGAAGGATCAGATGGAGATTTAATTACAGAGGCACTGACTGATGAGGTCACTGAAGGTAATCCCCCATGTTCTGAAAAAAAACCAAAATATTTCATGGTTTTATCACTCATGTCCAACCATTGGCTCAGAATTCTAGAAATAAGAAGAGATGAACATACCCCACACCTGCACCCACCATCCCGTAACACAGGTTCTTCTCTATGGTTCATAGATTTTGCCTTCAAATCAACATGCTTTTCCTTATCCGACTATTCCACAAACAGTTATCACAAAATTTTCATTTACTTAGTATCTATGAACTATAACCTTAGTTAGCCATTAATTATCTACACAAATCACAGATCCATAAGTCAAAAGCAGAACCCAGTATTTTTGAACATTCTATTCTCAAGACTGAGCAGCTGAAATATTTCTAGAGAGAGTATTTCAGACATGATTTGAGCCTCAATAGCCTGCAGGGTCACAAGTATACACAACAGCAAACCTCTAAGCACCCAATTATATCCATAGCATATCTATCTATCTATCTATCTATACACACGTACACCCTGTACTCATAGAGAGAGAGGGTATATATTTGGATATTCAGCACATCAGGGAAGCTGATAGCTTTCTTTCACTGGTAGCTTTTGCATTAGAATAGCTCCTTACTGTGGTCTATATGAAAAGAAATTGTGCCAAAAAGACTCATACAGTGTAGTCAACCACTCCAACAGCAACTTCTGACTGCTGACCCGAATTCACACCAAAGCAGTCGGCATATTTTGCTGATATCACACAGCTATCAGTTAAAGATTAACTGGAGATTGACATTCCTGTTAAGATTTTTGTATAAAAGTATATACTAAAAAGCTCAAATAAGCATTTCCTGTGCTACATATTATCCAAATACATATATAAGCTATACATCTGGGACTGAAACATTTGTTCTATCACATGCATTTCAAGGATATTTCATATAGTTTCTTTTACTTAAAAATTCTATCTCTAAATTAAATTGAAAAAAAAAATACAGATTTTTCCTTTAAACCATCATGTAGGAGTTTGTAAGCAGAAGAGCTACTTTAGTTTGATATTTGTTCTCACCTGACAATGGATCATCTGAATTAAGTGCCTCTCCATTCCCCAAGTTTATGGCTGGTGGGGACAAAGTGGGTGGTGTAGGTGTTCTAGCCATGTGGACACAATCTGATTCCTCAGGCATCTCTTCTTCACATACATTCTCCACTTGGTAAATCTGCATCCAACAAACTATTGCTTTAGAGAGAGTTCCATCCTATCTTAATACCTTAAAAGAGTTGCATAAATACAATTTTTAAAAAAAATTACCAGTTAAAATGTGAAAATATGCTAATCTAATAAAATACTAGTTTCCAAACTGCATACAAAACAATGAACTTTGAGGACATTACAATGTCTCTGAGAAGAAATTGAGAGATTTATTTTGTTATAAATAGCAAAATATAAAGAGACAAGGTTCTATCAAACAGATCAGAGATCTTGCCTTATCATTATAGTTTGCTGTATTTTTATCTACACACAGACACTTCTAGCTATTTAAACACTTCTGCAAAATGCAAACTTTGTAACATAGAATTATAGAATAGTTTGGGTTGGAAAGGACCTTAAGATCATCAAGTTCCAACCCCCCTGCCATGGGCAGGGACATCTCACACTAAACCATGTCACCCAAAGCTTCGTTCAACCTGGCCTTCGAAGAGGAATTAGAGCATGTGGAACATAAAGAAATCTACAAATTGCTCTTTATCCTACACAGCAGTGTAATCAAATTGAGTATTTCAGAAGAGTACACCAAGGCTTTCAAGCTATTGCTAGACTAAGGTCTTTTCCTGAAAACGGTTGAAGTAAATTTATGTGAATTACTGACAACCACTTTAGCAGATTAGGATGCAAAACACCACCTTGTTGAAAGCAAACCTGGCTTTTACTGTCACCCAATTTCTATATGAAATATTGGAGAGCTGAGATTATTATTACCCTTTGAACATAAATCAAACAGCAGAACTTCCTCAATCTATTGGTAGCCTGAAAAAAGCCTGCCAGATCTTTTAATTCTTTTGCTTGCATTAATCTCATTAGCATGTTACCACTAAAGCCTAGCAATGCCAACTTAAACATCAGCTTTATCTGCATATAGTTTTATTTCATTGATATTTCACTGTATATTAGTTTAGTTCAGAGTAAGTGAAGCTGAAATCTTCAGCTGAAACAAGCTGAAGACATCCAAGACTACCACTGAGCTAAATTAAATGGCAGTGATGGGGAACACCGAGACAGCATCAAAAATTACCATATTCTTTTACAAATATGATCTTTTCAATGTTAGTACAAAATTAATTATACAGAACTCTATTATCTTAATAACCTGCTATTTAACTTTGCACCTAGTAGAGATGATTCTCCTACTCAAAATTTCAATTGCCGGTATCATATCTGTATTAACATAAAGAGGTAAAGCTTACAGTACATATGGTATATTTATCAAAACCCAATTTGACAGAAATATCTAAGCCTTGACATAATATTTATGCGTTTTTTAAACTTTAGATATGCTGCCATTTCCTTAAGAGAAGATTTTTAGGTCCAAAAGTTGGACTTCCATGATTCTTAGCTAGTATTTTGACTGATGATCCATTACAAAAAAAAAGAAACCAAAAAAACAAAAACCAATGAAAAATGTGCTTTCTTAAAACTTGTTTCTGTTATCAACAGGTTTCTTCTGGCCCTTTTTCTAGCACTTGGTTTAGCTCCCTCTGAAGCAAATGGCCCAGACTTACAGCTCTTTGGAAAAGCTGAGAATAAAGACTAAAGGACTGAAGTATTACCACTTACCACTGGAGACTGAAGTGGTACCGATGGCTGCACTTGAAGATTTACTGCCACAGTCTGTGGTGGTGGAAGAGTTTGAAATGGCAGCTGGACCAAAGCTTCTGCAGCAGGAAGTTCTTCCTCAGAAACCAAAGTGTTTTGAACCAAAACCTGGCCCTGAGACAGAATTTCAGGCTGCACTTGTAAAGACTGCACAGACTGCAATGGCAGCTGTTGAATCTGGGTTGAAGATGTTGACAGCTGAGGAGGAGCTGCAAGAGGGATGGGTGCAGACTGCAAGGCTGAATATTGCTGGTGCGGTGTCGAGGACACGATCTGTTGGCCTGGGGAAACTAAGCTGGGCTGATCTACTGACCCTATATGTACAGCAGGGGAAGATGGAAGTGGAAGATGTGATGGAAGATTAAGTGGTGGTGCAATTGGTCTAACGGGACTGGCAGTAGTTTGCTGAGGAGCAGTCTGCTCTGTCTGAAGAGCTGCTGGCACAAGGGAGTTTGCCTGTGATTGAATAAGTGCTTGAGGGTGAATAATTATTGTGGGTGATTGACTAGGGGAGTGAGAAGGTGGAGGGGATACTACTACTGACTGCTGAGCTGACTGGGATGGAGTAGGAGATAGTGTTAGAGGTGGAGGATGCATGTGAACAGGTGAGCAATGAGATTGCACGCTGCTGGGACCTGGAGGAAGACCATGGCTTGGGAGTGGCAGACAGTGTTGTGATGGAGGGGGTTCCTGACCCGAAGGAGTCTGAAGTGCAATTGGCTGGACTTGCTGCTGCTGTTGCAATATCAGCTGATGATGAGAAATCTTTGGAGGTGGTGAATGAAGTGGGATCTGCTGATGTTTTACTAGAGAATGAGGTTGTAATGGAGAATATGAAGCTGTGAGAGGGGGGGAAAAAAGTGACAATCAGTACTTATTTCTTAAAGTCTGGAGAACATTATTAAAATATTAAATTAAGTTTCTACTTTAAAGTAAGACCAGCACAGTTTCTGCAGCCCTCTGACCTATGTTTAGAAATATCTTCTTTGACAGCATGTAGTACACAAGAATAATTAGAGGAATATATCAATTGCCAACGCAAAACATAGCAATGACAAAGGAATACAGCCATGCTTTTTGCATGTACATGCACATACATGTCCCTTCTATATAAAAGTATTAAACTTATCTTTTTGGTGTTAGCTCTAAGGTTATTGCTGATCCAGCCTTCACTTATTTAAGTATTTAATGCAACTTTAAATGTATTTAATGTTTGCTTTGTAGCAGACTGGAATGGAAGAGATAAGAATTTCACAGTCAACAGGATTTGTTGATAACTGCTAAGTCAAAGTTTAGGTAACACCATTTTAAGAGACTAAACAAAATTCCAAGAGTTCAGTATGAATTTAAACCGTTCAAAGTATTTGCCTGATCTCGAACACAGAAACTGAAAGGTATGAACCTAAAGCAACTTCCTGAGATACCACACCACCTTTAAGTGAGCCAGTGACTCATTAGTAAGTCCTTATAGCACACACACACATATTTTCCTCCACGTGCAAACCTCGTCTTGCTTTGTTGTTTCCACTTGAGGAACAATTCAGTTAAGTTGTCTTTACTATTTATTCTGCTAGTGAAGATGAATTTTTTTCCTTACAGAAGTGAGTTCGAAGAGTATTAGGGCTCAATACCTCAAGAATGCCTGCCTCGCAGTCTCACTCCTCTAAAAGCTACCATTAAGCCAAGCTAAATTCCACAGAATTCAGACCATTGTCTAGACAACTGTTACTCTTTCAAAATAAGGAAGCTAAAAATGCAAATACACTGCATGCAAATTGCATGCTTATTTTGATTTTTCTCTTAATACAAACCACTAAGATTCTTGGGCACTATTACCTATGGATTTATGTAAGTACTTCATATAAGAACATTCTGATGATACAGACAAGACAAAAATAAAAAATAAAACCCACAAAACAAAAAAACACCAGCAAAAGAGATCTTGATGACAGAAAGAGGCTTGAGGAGCTTTCAGCTCACATACTGTTTCCCAGAGACCAGGGATGACATGTCCTGATAACATACAGACCAGTACAGTAAGAAGAATAATGTCTGTGCTGTGATTCAGCTGTGTATTACAATTACACTGTGCTTTTACTGTGATTTAAAACCACTGTATTATCACTCTGCTAAATCAAAATTCTGCATAACACCCAATATCAACAAACTAGTAAATTTACTATGAAACATTAAACCATCTTTATGTGGAATACCTAAAAGAACCTGGTCAGGGACCATGGGACACCAACATAATCATAAAATGCAAAAAACCTTTAATTAAAATATCTTTCTTACAGCTCCATCTTCATCCTACCTGGTGTTATTAAGTGATGTATGCTTGATGTCCGTGTGACTGGTGTACTCCTACACTCTGGGGTTGGGCTCTCGCCTTTTCTATTGCTTTCTGAAGGATCTGGTTGGCTGCCCTTGGAACTGGTTACAGGTTTATTAGGGCACAGAGACAACGACTGGGTTTGACTGCTGCTCTTTGGTGGGCCATTCTGTGAACTTGACAAAACACCCAACTTCTGACTGCGCAGCGTCAAGTTCTGAACCTGGGGAATGAGCAAAATGTGAAAAAAAAAAAAACCAACCCATAATCAAACCAAAAAACACCACATACGAACACTTCTGACAAACGTCCAGGAAAAAAAAGGAAAACAACCGCCCCCTGAAATCACCATTATGTAATGCTCCTCATCCCATGTGATCAAAATATATGAAAGTTAAAAATCTGCATATCCAAGTATCTTTAAAGCCATAAAATTTAAAGAACAGAAATCATAAATTACTTCAGTGATGAAGAAAATACAGAAATTATCTTTTCTTTTTGAACTTTTAAAAGAAACTGAGATTGCTTGTTACATTAATTTGACTTAAAACTTGCATTTTTTCCTCTTTTTTGTGCCTTCAAAGTGAAAGACAAAAAGCATCTTAAGCAAATGCAATTCTACTTATATACAGACGCTGCAGATGAAGCATAATTAGACCACTGCTCCAGAGACTAACATAAACCAGTCCTTTAGGTAGTCAGTAGCCAATGGGACCAGAATCTGCTGTATGTTATCCATGTCCTAACAAACCTGAGAGCTTTACTTCTACAGTGATATTAATGTTTCATGTGTCATGATAAGAAAGTACAAAAGGGTTGCCTTCTGAAGTGTAAATCAGTCAGTGGTTATTTTCACCAATATCTGTTTTATCACAGCCAGATTCTGTACATAATGATCTGAGCTTTCCAATCCCACATGCTGAGCAAGATTTTTTTTTCCAGGATAAAGACTACCCTTGTAACACTACATCATACTTGACATGAAAAAGAGGACTATTTATTGTCAGCATCCACTATTACACGACCTCTCTCTCATTCAACACTCAGTACGTGTACAATGAACAGCTAGTTTACATTTTATTTCTCACTGTTCAGTGTCGTAACACAGGATGCTTTCAAATCCTGAAGACAAAGGTGTGTTTCTTTATTGGCATTCATAAAGCATTTACTGCAATCCCATCTGTGAGTACAAATGAACCTTCAGTACACCTTAACAGATAAGATAACTTCAGATGTCCAGGTCATACATAAGGAGACACATAAGAAAATAGTATGAAAGCAAACGGGAGGAAAAGTAAGTAGGAGAGAAGGGTCAGTTCACCTAATAGGCCATGTGAGACATGCCCTGATAATCACTGATGATCTTATGCATTTCTCTGGAATTTCTACATGGAAGATGATACTGTGAGATCACTACACTGCACCTTGACAAACATCTTGGCTAAGTGCAACATACACATCTATGTATATACAATCACAGAATGGTTTGGGTTGGAAGGGACTTTAGATATCATCTACTTCCAACCCCCTGCCATGTGGGGTTCCTTCCACTAGATCAAGTGTCTATAACTAAATGCATTTTTTTTCTTATTAACTGGCATTGCCTACTTGCTCAGGTTTGCTTATACAGTGAATAAAGACATTTCTTTAAACCCAGCTGAAACACCAAGGATGTATTTATAAACAAGGTAAGGAAAATAAAGTGTACCAGTGTTAAAGCTTTTCCATTGCATCACTGACTCCAGATGAAACTGGATCTCTGCAATGTCACTGCTGCTATAGAGACTACTAGACAACCAAGGCTAACAACATCTGGCAACAGAGCAGTACAGAACATTGACAGAGGAGAGGAAAGGCTTACGCTTGCGAGGGTCACCACAGCAGACCGCCTGACTAATGCTCTATAGCCTCCACCTTCCTCTGCAATAATGTCTCAGGAGACTGTGCAGTTAGGCATGCTTGTGCAAAGCAGACCTCTAAAACCCTGCAGTACATACAAGACTGTAAAGTGGTAAACTTTATTGATGTCTCTATATTGAATGCAAAAGACAGATACAAATGCAAGAAAAGCTGCTAGCACATCCAATAACCTGTCCAAACTTTAAAACTTTATCTGCAAAATCTGGAGGAAGAAAAGCAGCTGTTATAAAGGATATTGAGAATAAGTCCACGATTGAAGAAGCAGTCTGTCTTTTCAATGAAAGCTCAACTGATGAACTTTAACATTGTGAGCTTGCTCAGCAACATCCTGCATAAATACACAGCTGGATTCCAGCAAGCTCTACCCATCTCACATTCCTACTGTAAAAGCAAAGGGAAGACAAGATTCAATGATTTACTGTTATCTCAGAAGTGACCCATCTTCAAGGTCTTTAAATCCATAAGGATCTTCCAAAGGGGTCAGCATAAGGTCAGAAAATATTCAATGGGTACAATCTGCTTGGATTTCTAAAAGGTTTCTAGCAAGGTCAGTTAATCAAATGCTTTTGAAGAAACTGCTAAGATAGAAAAGAAGCTCTCTCATGAAAGCATAAATTTGTTAGACAGATGTTCATCATCAGAAGACTGACTAATGCGTTCAGTACCGATGTGTACAACAATGTGTATTTTTTCCAAATTATAAAGAAAAACAGTGAGCAGTGAAAACGTGGTACAAGTTCAGCTGGTAACATGAAATTATTCAAAGTAATAAAGATGAGAACTAATTACAAAGACCTAAAATGTCGCATTTGGGTTCCAAATTTTACATATATACGTAATCACCTCTAAATACGTGATGATGGCAAAGAGCAGACACTGAATTTATATGTAACCAGTAACCCTGAGTAATTCTTACAAGCAAGTAAACTTAAGTGCAGTGTCTCCCTGCTTTTCAGTTTTGGTGCACTTTACTGGACATACTTTTAATAAATCTACACAAACTCACCTGAGTAGCGGCAGACTGACAGGAAGAGGAGGAAGACGATGAGACAACAGGAATGTCAGATTGGACAGCAGCCACAGTGGTCGCAGGAGTGAAAATAAGCTGTTGAGCAAGAAAAAAAAATAAATCTGTAAGAGACTGAAACTTTGAAAATGTGTGAAAGAAACACAGTATTTGAAAGAGATACACATAATTTACATGTAGTGATGTACAGCTTGCAAGATTTACATTTTACTTTTAGATTAACTTACACAAAGAACAACTTATGGTTGTTTAAGTCAATAAAAATAAAATATAATAGTTTAACATATTTGTTCTACATATTGAGAAAAATCTTTCATATACACATACACCCATCATCTCTTATACAAGCATTTTAAAGAGGGCTTTCCCTACAATATTACAAATGAGTGAAACAACGGCAAGAGAAAGTCAATAGAGCAGCCCACTACCCGCTATATTAAAGAAAGAGAACTTAGATGTTCAAATCTGTCAAAATGCTGTTTAACAAGTCAAGTTTTTATATGGATTTTAACTATCCTAATTTAGTTTCATATTGAGAACAGGTATCATAAAATCAACCTGAAATTACTAACTTCAAAATACCAGCACACCCAACTATCATTAATTTCTTTATAGGCACTACAGCAAAGACAAGTTTTATGGAAAGCTTTGAAGAGAGACCATTAGTCTTTCACATTTTTAAAGAGATCTCAACTGCAAGGAGCAGCTAAGAAAAAAGCCATGAAAGTTTTTGTCTGGAACTGAATGGATGTGGTGATGAAGCTGGTACCATCAGCTAGCTACAGATATAAGTTGACCTTTTTATAAAAAGATCTTGGTGATGAAGAAAAATACTTCAATTATGTTAGCCAGAAACACTGAAAGACAAGTATGATGTTGGAATTATCAAGGTTAGCAACAGCATTCTAAACAGAAACTGATAGGGTTAGTTTCACTCTTGAAACTGGGGTATAAAGCAGTTATTCAAATACACATGGGATTTGACATTGACAGTCTGAATGAAAATTTAGTGTAAATGAATAGGAAAACTGTATTAATAATCTCTGTCACTCAGAGTGACTGCTACTACAAAACCCAGCAATGGCATCCTCATATTGCTTCAGCTACTAAGTTGTTAACACATACTGAAAGACAAGGACATGAAATGAATACATAATTCCTGTTCTGTTAAGAAGTACTAGGTGCATTCAGCACCTAGCTTTGCTTTCAATCCACAGACTCAAGAAATCCTTTCCCTGGCAAATGGACAGGATTTGATCTTTAAATCCCTACTTTCAAGTTATACTACTTTTCCAATAAACATGTAGGAAAACAATAGCCAAAGAACAAAATCCCTCATCTTAGCATAACAGCATTGTTGTGCATCTCTAAGAAAAATCTCAGAAAAAGAACAAAGGAATTATTTTTCCAAACATGCTTCTTCAGTGCAACTCCTGCAAGAACTCCTGTCTGAATCTAGTTTTATATATCACTGCAGTCACAGACCTCTGGCTCTGAATCTCAGCATAGTGTAACAACGATTCTTCCTATTTTATGTAGTTGAACCTAACACTAGAGTGCTCTGGTCATCAACTCACACAAGCCACAATAGTCTTTGGCCTTTAAAAGTATTGATTGGTACCTGAGCATTCATGTACAACTTCAGCAATTTCTATGAATTCCCACACAGATTGTAAGGTTCAATTCATATGAAACTAGAGAGAGTACTGAATTAAAAAAAAAACCAAAACAAACAACAAAACAAAACCAAAAACCAACCAAATCCCCCCCAAGCCACTTAAAAACCCAACAAACAGCTAAACAGCTCCTTTTATTTTTTTCCTATATTGACAGGAAATTGCAAAAATCTGATGAGTTTCATGTCAATGTGAAGAGAATGGAAGCTATGCATCTAATCTGAATTCTGAGGACAGAAATGCAAAGAACAATCTTTGTTAAATATAAGAATATTTTAATCAAGAGTCAGAATTCTGAATGTTACCAGTGTCTTGGGAAACAATTTACCTTGAACATAGACAGGCTCCAGTATGCCCCTCTACACAGCCAGAAAAAAACGTGCTTTTTCTGGTTTTCCCCACGTATGATCAATTTAATAATTGTGGTACAGCCAGGCTAAAAACACATGAGCAAATTTCACCAGAGAACTAAGCTACAGCAATCCTTTTACTTCTGGTGTCTACAGTGTTTCGGGAGATATGTATTCACAGATTGGTAACTAAGTTCTCAATGCTACCTGAAACTAAAGAAAAGTATTTATAACTAATTTATAGAAACAAAATAAAACCTGAAAATGTTAAGGGGGGTGGTGTGTGCATGGAGACCTAGGGAGGGACCAAAGCCAAGCTTTGTCACACCTTGGCTGTAATTGTAATCAAAACTTACCATTTGAGCTCGCAGATACATTTGAGCCTGGCTTGCACTCAGGGTTGGAGAGGTGCTCCCCAGCAACATAGTCTGTTGGGTAATACTGCTGCTGGTGGTGTTGGAGGTCTGTGAACGGCTTATGATCTGTGCAGGTGTAGGAGAGGTGGAGAGGTTAATCTAAGGAAACAAAAATATTGCTTCTGTCATGGAAATTCATTCATCCTAGGGTCTAAAGCCAGAAAGCCTTTGACAAAAATGGCAGGGGCAGCTGAAATCTCTGAACTGTAGAGGTACCAAAAAAAACCATATTGAGCCAATCATCGCAAACACTGGATTCTATCAAGGTTGTACATTTTAAATCTTAAACTGCAAGCAAATGTTTTGCAGTAAATAATAAGCAGTTGAGGATAAACAATGATATTCTGAAGTCTGAAAATTATACCTCATTGAAATACACGTTTGCAGAATATGTAGCATGAGCTTGCAAAATTTTTCAAAAAAATACCTGAATTTTAATATTTAAGCATCTTTAAATGTTAATATTAATTGACTGGACTGGTATCTTCTATTATGCTTGTTATGCAACCTGATCAGGACACTTCTTTGTGCCACCATAGACAGACTTCGATTCCTCATTCTACATATGCACATTTAAAAATGACTGGAGTAAAACTGACTGGAGACTAAAACTTTCTGCAATTTTATATTAAATGCTTCTCAGCAATTGCTCTTTACAGCACTTAAACAAAAGCTATTGTGGTTTTGGTCCGGTGGGGTCTTTTTCCACTTCTTTTTTTTCCCTAACCAGTCTAACAGAGTTAAGTGCCCAGCTCTTTTTCATCACTTACTCAAAAGATTTCCTTGAAAAATCACAGCCCAATTATTCTGTTTAACATCATAAATCTTTAAAGATTTTCCCTCTTAAATTTAATGAACGAATGATTCTACTTCTAACAGCTGTAAGCCAAAGCAATGCTATGAGAGCTTAAAAAAATATACACTTAAGTCACTGAAGCTATGCATTGAAGTCATGAACAGCTTGAGGGAATGATTAATAAGCAGGATGTCTGTAGGACTAACAAAGTCCTACTCAAGACAACTGTAAAACTGCACATAAACTGCGAATTACATGTCTGAAGATGCCGCTTAAAGAAATACAGCATGAACTGAACACAGAGCTGCTAATAATTGAAACCTGAGCACATGCCTAGAATATGGATAAAATAATCAAAAGTGCATAGAAGATGCATGATAATAAGATGATAATCAATAAAAGAATGAATGCTATAAATATTAGAACAGCTTATTACACATTTGTGAGCATTGACTTAGATTCTTTAGATTGGTGCTCTTTAATGGCCGATATACACTTAATGATTTTAACGTACAGTAGTGGTCTGAATAAAGAAACTAATGTGAAAATACAGTAAGAAATCATGCAAGAAATGAAAGCTCAGGGAGTGACTGACTCCTGCAGTGGCCTAACAGTCACTAGTGCACGTGGAGAAGGTAGCTGTCCCTTAGAGTACCAAGACAGGTCTGGAACCGGGGAAGCCTCCAACAGTGGTGAATGATGATGGTTGACACCACACGTCAGGATGACTGGTGAATGCTGAAAGCACAGCCATCACCTACTACAGAGTTATCATACTTCTGTTTACTGTTTCTGTAATACTAATTTTAACCATACCAATTTAAATACTAAAATCTTTTCTCTTTTTCCAAGTAGGTAAATAATAACCAAGAGGGTTTGAGAATGGATGGAGGGCTTTGTTCAGTTACGTACCGAGGTCTGCGACATGCTTGACTGCTGAGTGACATTCCCAGTGGGGGAAGTACATTGCCTCCCACCTGACAGGCTTGCCTAAATAGCAAGAATAGGTGTCAAATACTGAAATCAAAAAGTATTTAAGTGATGTTCATATCATTGCATAAACCACCAGAAACATCCCTCTCTACCATTACCTTTTCTCTGAGTTAACAGTAAAAATGGTTTACTCAGCAGAATTAGTTTACAGCAAAGCTCAGTCTGCACTACAAAATGCTATCTGCAAGGTGGTAAGTGCCTTGAATTCCTATCCAATTTCAGGCACTCAGAATCTTGCAGATCAAGACTTGAACAAAAACCATCAGAAGTAAAGTCTATAAACCCATTAATGATGGAGCTAACTGATCAGCTCACTACCTATGGTGCTCAGAACTTAAAATGTGACCATTAAAAGCTGTCATTAATTTTTTTATTATTGAATGATCTAAAAATAAATCAAAAATTATAAATGCTGTAAAGAATACCCATACATTCTAGAATGATAACTTATGTATGCATATCTATTGTCTGTAACAGTACACTATTCCAGCCCTCCAGATGAATACCTGGGCAGTGATTTAGATTATGTATTAACAGACTGCATACCAAAATTTCTTAGCCTTCCCCATCCTGATTTGCTTTGTTCTGTCTTTGCAACTGTATAGGCACACACAAATCCACCACAAAAAAAAAGACAAATAAATATATGACCACGATTTAATGGTAAAGTTATAGAAGAAAAAGCCAGGAGTACAGACGAGTCAGTGCCAGTTCTAGCAACAAACTCCTTTATCCCTGAAGTCCTTAACTCTGTTTTAGCAGTTCCATTGTAAAATCATTAACAACCACCTATCTCTGCAAAACAGTATTCTAAATCCAAGGTCAACTGAGCTCAAAGGAAACTCTTCCACTGTTTGATTTTTCAAAATGGGTCTCTCCTCCAGTGTTCACTAACGTTAAAAGCTGTGCT
This sequence comes from Loriculus beryllinus, assembly GCA_039877255.1. Classification (NCBI taxonomy): domain Eukaryota; kingdom Metazoa; phylum Chordata; class Aves; order Psittaciformes; family Psittacidae; genus Loriculus; species Loriculus beryllinus. The sequence goes on from JBCJKH010072101.1 coordinate 86,112, forward strand.
TCAGAAAAGAAATGTCATTTTCTTCCTACGTTTCCACACACAGACCTAAAATGGAATAGTGCCATAGTTATAATGCAGCCAGATACAGATGTAGTACCATGCGAGATTTCAAACGGTGCTACTCATATAGCTCTCGCTCCCCTAATTCTCTCCACAAGTGCATTTGAATCCATTTTGGCTTTCTCGGCTGAGCAGCAGTCTTC
>JBCJKH010072106.1:0-19245 GCA_039877255.1 Loriculus beryllinus
GGCGTTTGTATAGAGACACCTGAGCCAAGCTCCAAATGAAGCTGGCTCATTGGCTGGAGCAGCTGGAATGTTGCTACATTGCTCCGAGCATTTATTATAGGTGGTGACAACTGACTGGGCATGTTGGGATGGAACAGTGGCCCCCTCCCCCAACATATCTAATTTAAAGCATCCTTGACAAGTCTGGCAAGCCACCTACCAAACGCACTCTTGCCCTTTTTTATCGGAGCAGGTCCACCAGCCCCAGCAGACCTGACCTACAAACTGGGGACCCGTGTTCAAGGTACCCAAACCCTTGACTATGACACCACTCTACCAACCATTTATTAACCTGTCCAATCCTCCTCGCTTTTTTAAGGTCCTTCCCTATATCCTGGAGAACGGATGAAAAAACAATCTGAGCTCCAGAGCCCCTAACCAGCTCTCCCAGGTCTCTTTAGTCCTTCTTTATACCCCCCCAGGCTACTACTATCTATATCCCTAGCACCCACATGTATCACTAGAAGTGGGTAATAGTCCATGGGGCTTACTAGAGCAGGCAGCCTCTCTGCAACGTCCGTGATCCGTGACCCAATCCTAATGAAATTAGGATTACAAATACATCGAAAGACAGAGTTGACTTTGACAGATTGGAAATGCATCTTGAAAAATAACTGGATGTTATTTAACAGAGAGAAGTAGAACTTACTAAAGGCCAGTCATTTACATGAATACATGGTTTGAAATAATTGGGTGGAAAATCACTCTGAGAGATGGATATAGTAGTTATCTTGATAAGCAGCAGAACATAAATTGATCGAGTCATGCTTTTGCAACCAGGCAAGTAAATCTTGAATTGTCACATATAAATGAAAGACAAATGCAATATTTTTTTTTATTTAGACAGCACTGATAAGGACAGAGTGGAAGTATTTTGTGTGCAGCTTGAGGCAATCTATTTCTAGAAATATGGTAGGAAGAGAGTCCAGAGGAGAAACACAAATATGAAAGGTTTTTAAAGCATGATTTATTACAGAATATTGAATTAAGAGATGGCCAAGTTTCATTTGAAGGGCAGAAACTGATACCAAGGGAGAAAAAACAAAGTAAGCATTCACCTAAATAAACACTTCAAGAAAGGGGAAGGAATTAACCTAATATCATATTCATGTGGATACAAAAATAACAGCAAACTGCTTAAATTATAATGAACAAGATATTAACAAAACCATGTTAATTATAGGGCAGAAAGGTAAAGCTTGGGTAGCACCTTTTAGGAAAGCCATGGCATTTCCAGTGCTGCAGGTGTTTAAGACTAGGCTGCACAGATGTCTCTCTGACTCTACTTAAATATAATTGGCCCTGCCCTGCAGTAGGTGGATGGACACTGGCTGGATAAACTCTTGAATTCCCTTCCGGCAATATTATAATGTAACCACCTGTAATTCTCACTGCATTGAAATCAGTGCCAAAGCATTTAATAACCCTCCTTTTTTTTTTCTTTTTTCTTATTATGACCTCTCACAAGAAATTTTAATAAAAGCTTTTTAGCCTGTTTAAAAGGCAACCAAATAAATGCAACCTCCTTTAACATACCATTCCACACAGAACTAACAAGCAGATTTCTGCATGCCTGTGCTAAGCTTCCAATGCAGAATTTAAAAGGGTGTGTCTTTTGCTCAGCAGTGCTATAAGTAGTGTTCAGTGTTCAATATGTAAATAGTATGAAGACCCTTCACATTTCCTCTAACAGAATCAGAGCTAGGGGCACTTTGATTACTAGAAGATGCTAAGATACACAAGAAGGCACACCACCAGATGTCCCTTCCCCTCCCACTCCCTACTCTCCTATTCAATAAAAACCCACACCCAGCCTCCATTTTGCCCCTGAAAAAAAGCAAGAAACAAGTTTTGCGTGACTCACTCAGTAAGCAGAGAGGTAGCACTGCCCAGAGCTTTGAGAATCACAACCTTCTGACTGAATTCCACATTAGGAGCTTAGATCCTACTGTCTGAAGGAAAAGCTCAATATTTTCTGTGCCTAGCATATGAAAGATACCTCCAGTATTAAGCAAATGCCTACAAAAATTAAATTGCTCAGCACCAATATGTCTTCAAAATGTATTTATATACAAACATAGTGAAAGATATCAAGTCTTAACTAAGAAAATAGACACCATTAAAGAAACAATGCTTTCTGTCAATTAATAGCCCAGACTACATGAAGTTCTGAAGACTTTCTACCATGAAGAGGAATCTGTATAGATTCTGATTCATCAGGCTATTATTCTCATTTCTCTGTTTCACTCACCATCATTTTGTGTGGTCTCTGTTGGGAGCCAATGTGAGAAATACTGCAACATATGTCATTAGGCATGCTTGTGATTTATGAGAAATACCTCCATATCACTTACCTTTTACATGTGATTGGCAAATGACTGGTAGTTTGATAGGAGGTGGACTACAAATGTGAAGTCTAAAATGTGGTTCTGTAACTTTAAACCATTGAACAATATTGTAACTATATAATTGTCATTTACATAATATCTTTCTGTTGTAGATTAGTAAAAATTTCACAAAAGAACACTTCATAAACTCCCCTAGGTGAGAAAGCTGACTCAGAGAAGTAAAGTAAATAGCTGAAAGACACCCTGTGGCCCCAAGCCGGTGATGAAAAGCATTCAGATCTTCTGCATCTCCTAGCCTAAATTAGGAAAAACATCCAGGTCTTCTGCATCCCTCTGCTTTAGCTGCTGGACTATACTGACACTGTAGGCACCACTTAATACATAGGCATTTTAAAGTTATCTGTTTAAATGGGGATTCTTGTTGGATAAAAAGAATTTTCAGTAAAAAGATAGTCATATGGAACTCCAGTCAATATTACTAAACTATGCTTTTCAATTAAAATTACAGCAGAATTAATAAAGGTTTTCTGAAAACTTAAAGACTTAACTGATTATGAATCTCATTCACAATTCAGGTAGGAGCAACTAATATCTTGGGAAGTCTTCCTTCTCTTTTGGAATATAAGCCCTAGAAGGATGGCAACATTTCTACTCACTCTGTTCATTCTGTTTGGCAGAAGAACACAAACCACTTTCTTAATCTGCAAAGATGGGATGCCCAAGGTAACTAAATGGAGAAAAATATTTGAACATAAACCAGATTAAATTACAGAAATTGAGGACAAAAGGGAAACTATGTCATGAAGTTTGTTGCCAACTAAGTCATCCAAGAGGACTTTTCTTCATCTGAGATTCAGACACTAAAAGGTGATCATGAACAATTTATCTCTGAAAGCAAAAAAATAAAGAAAAACTCTTTTGCAGAAATGTTATATTCAAAATTTTACAATCTGCTTTATAGATTGACTTGCAAGGACCAGATGCTAGTTTGTTCCAACCCATAAAGCCTTAGGGTAAAAGGATAAACTACCAGATTTTAAAACCAGATATTGAAACTCCTGCTTCTTGCAAATTTTATGTTCATATGAAAACAATTTTATTCACTTAAAAGAAGTTCATATAATCTAAAGCACAACTTAGTATAAAGCAGTTAATATCGGGCCCATATTAAGGGCCTATATATCTAATTCTGCAGGATCTGGAACCTTCTTGAATTAATTTTATATGATAAGGAAGTCTAATTCAAACAGGACTTCATCCTCCTTTTTATATGCTGTTATGATTCCTTACCTCCCCCTCACTACATTTTGTTGGGTTATCTTATTTAGGACTGATAAAGGGAAAAAATTACATGTAACTTATTTTCAGTAACTTTGCTGTACTAACAAGGGGGTCAAAAGCAAACTGTAGAAATCAAAAGCCTTTCCTCTTAATTGAGGCACAGTAGAAATAAGAAATTCCTTTCTTGTACTCTAGTTTCTGAATGCCATAAACATTATTCTGAACGCAATAAATCTGGTAGTGAGGTGGCCCTATTCAACAGTTAGGCAGTGAAATCTACAATAACAAACTATTTCTTCAGGCTTTTTCTTTTTTCTTGAATTGTAGTTTATAAGTTGTCAAGATTAAAGGGTGGTTTAAGAAGACTATTAAGTTCATCCTTACTTCTTCGTTTTGTTTGTGAAGAGGAAAGCATTTGGATTCCACCGGTTTAAGTAGACAGTGAATCTTAACCATGAAAGGGAATACAAGGAACTTAACTTTGGAAAAAAGTCAATAACTGTACATAGGGTTTTTTTCATAAGTTAATTTTGAAAAAAATACTTTTAACTATCTTTCAATTTTGAAAATCTCATTCTTTATTCCATTATCAAAACCTAAATATGTTTCAAACTAAGAAAAAGCCTTGCTGTCTATTAAACATAAGACTTGATTATGAAAATAAAGTTTTTTATTATATGTGAAAATAAAGTTTTAGTCAAAATCTTTATTTTTCTAAATGACCTAAAGATTATAATTTGAATGACCATGAAATATTACAAGTGTAAAAACTCACTTGTATTTAATAAGGAAGAGCAAAGGGGAGCAACATTGTTTATTGCCATTTTCATTTGAAATAAAATGCAAAAGCCACCAAAGGGATGTGCTGCTGCAATTTTCTTTGATTAAAAAATAATTATATTATTGAAACTAGAGAAGAAAAAGCAGTTTGATCAGTACATCCATTATGATAATCACACATCCATGTTTCCATCTTTATATTTTGTCTTTCATGACTGCAAACAGAAGAAAGTGTTGGAAACAGCTGTATAACTACATTATTACAGCAACCAATTTATAATATTTACCTCATGAATAAAATATCAAATTATTTTATCAGTTTTTCTTTTCATGAATGATGAAAAACAATCACAAGCACATTTGCTTGTTTGGTTTTTTTTAAGGTGTATTATTGAAGTACTAAATTGAATGCTGGAATCTCTGCAGAGAAACTAGCTGAGAACATTACATCTTCATCACTTTTTCAATAAGTGTATCAACAAGTGTTGAATCAGGAGAATTACACCGAAACTGTATCTTTGGCTGTTTCAATTTGCTTCCAGTCATGTTCGGCCTACTTTTGTATTCATTCCTAATTCGCTTGATAAACACTGAGGTTTCCATAAGTGAGTTTTTTACAGAAGAACTATTACCAGGGGAAAAAAAAAAAAAAAAAAAAAACAAAAAAAAAAAACACCAATGGACAGCTAAGGTTAGATTTTCTTCTACACTTTACTCTTTTATACTCCTTAAGCAGTGCACGAGGGACAGAAAAATAGCAGCGGCGAACCAAGTGCAATTTCTTCCAATGTCTCTACCAAACTACACTGCCAATATACAATGCATCACAGGCTGAAAAAAAAACCAAAACAAACCCACCTAGTGAGTGTTTTTCTCCTGGAATTTTTTAGTGGTATATTATCTATTGCAAACTGAAGCTACCAGGCATAAATCAGAGGCTCAGGTGCTATTCATATTTACTTTAGGTATAGAGTGAATGCAATCATTCACAAGAAACAGATCCCAAGAGCTCCACCCTCTTTGTCCAAAAAGAAGTTGGGCTTAAATTCATGTTTCCAGTATTCACGTCAGTGTTATTATATATTCACAGGTAAAACCAAAGGCAAATTTTCCTCCAAAGATCATATCTATTCGAAGTAGTTGAATAAGCCAGGCAAGAATGTGAGCATACATTTTGCAGTTCAGACCAAGCAGAAGCATGTTGGTGTTTTATGTCAACAGTGCAGGTGGTGGACATTGCTCTCAATCTGAGAGATTCAGCTATGAACCAGTTTACAAACGCTGCTACACAAGTTATAGCTGTTCTTTTTTCTTTTTTTTTAAAAAAAAAAAAAAAGAATAAAAACCTGTCTCTTGAAATTTCTTGTCCTTATTTAGACAGAAATAATTTTCCATTTTAAATTTGAAGAGTTTTCAGACTCATGAATAATTTGGGGACGCATTGCTAATGACTTTATAAAATGCAAGAGGCAATATAAATGGAAGAGAATGAGAGAAATAAATATAAGCCTTGGGTGACATGGTTTAGTGTGAGGTGTTCCTACTTATGGCAGGGGGGTTGGAACTAGATGATCTTAAGGTCCTTTTCAACCCTAACTGTTCTATGATTCTATGATAACCTTGTGTAGAATAGGACACTGCTCGTTTCAAAACCCCTTGCCAGAGTCCTGATGTAAAGGCATTCAATGACTCAGGCGTGGTTTTCAGCTCTTCCTTGCAACTGGGGCTGTGCATGCTCACACAATTACACACATGAATATGATAAAATACAACTTAATCTAAAATCTTCATTCAGTCATTAAATCTGTCAGTACCTTAATATATTCAGGAATTATGCTGTGGGCTAAGCTAATGTAGCCAAGTCTCAAAGCATTAAAACTATTATAAAATTCCATTTATTTTTTTTTTCAACTGTACTACTACCTTTCCTTGAGAGACTCAGAGAGCTCGTGGCTATGTTGTACATGTCCAAAGCATAACTGACCAATCCTAATTACAGATCAAGTAGTCAGTATAAGATACTCCCAGCAGCTGTTCACAATCAAGTCATAAAAGAATCTTTTGTAAGAAAAGTTTATATTAGGAAAGATAATTGAGACCTTTATGTGGACATGCAGAAAACAGGGGAAATCATATGAGCAGTTTTATTTTAGTATAAATATTTGATGTGTAAATGAGAGGAATATCTTTATTACAAAAGATTATATAGTACTTAAAATATGACCATTAATTTGTAAAGGCAATGTGTTTTCCGTTTTCCTCTCAATTCTTGATTTCTTTGTACAAAAAGTGTGTTCTACCTTTAATTAACATTAAATATATTGGTGTCTTTTTGTGGTTGGAGTAATGCATCTTTGCATCTTTTTTTTTTTTTTTTTTTTTTTTTTTGAGGATGGATAGCTGTTTCTACTTACATAGAAAGGTCAAACACCGGGAAGGTGATAAATAGGAATTAAAAATCCCCTTAAACTCTCAGGATTCAGCGTTTAAATGTTTTTAAGTAGCTGTAAATGGTTGATTTACTTCAGAATCTGAATAATGGATTTTAGAATTGTGTAGCTGGCAAAAGTTGTATGCGGCACAAATCATTTACAGCACTACAGGAGAAAATACAACATGGCAATGTTTCACATGAGAATCAACGTACTAATTTGTTGTACAACAGCTGATTATTGCCTACTGAAACATTTGTTGATCATTTATAAGTCCTTTTTTTTCTATTCACTATGAGAACTTTAATAGAAAAAGTGATGAAAAGTCAGAATAATTGTTAATTTAAATTATATGCTTATTTGAAAGTCATTAAAATAGGGAGCTATGCTAGTGCACATGTGTAGAACATGCTAGATTTCCAGTCTCAGAGATTTTATGACTCTTTTCCTCTGAAATTTGAAGAAGCAGATTCCTCTTCTCCAGAAATACAGCAGAAACCATCCCACAAACATATTGAAACCAAATTTAACTGTATTGCATGATTGGTCTTAGAATCGCATTTCCTAAATTGTTGTTATTTTGCAAAGCAGTACAAAAGTTTGAAGGCTCTCACAATGATATATTTTGTTTCAAAAAACATTATATTCAGGAAGTGTCCATTCAGAAAAAGGGGAAGAGTCTTTTCCATATCCTCTTATTTATTTATTTATTTATTTATTTATTTATTTATTTATTTTTAAGGCAGAAATGATTCTATAGGATAGGCAATGTACTCCTGTGGCTCACAACAATTCTGTCATACCAAAAAAAAAAAAAAAAAAAATAAAAAGAATGAAAGAAAAAAGCTTCCAAACACAAATTCTTTTACTATAAATGTCTTTCATCTAAATTCCTTATTTTCTCTCTTTCCAATTATACTCCTCACCAACTTGCTTTAAACATGAATAATGCAATAGTGTAAAAATATCCCCCCTGGTCAGAAACTTACATCATTCCAGCATAGGCAGTTACAGAGTGCAATTATAATACCAAGGTAATTTCATACAGAATCATGTGAACTCTGACAGCTCACTGAATGGTATTCCCCTGTAGGTTATAGATTTAAGCAAATCAAAAAATCTATTAGAACAAAAAGTTGCTTTTGGTAGCTGAATCTACCTTCCCCTCTTTGTGTATATTACCCCTAAAATCCAGAAATATCAAAAAGCAGCTTGTTTTAGTGCCCCAGCAAGTCCCAAACCTAAGAGCATGGAAAAGAGAAAAATAAAAAGGGGGGGTGAGGAGGGAGGGTAAAAAACCAAAAAAAACCCAAACAAACCCACAAAAATCCAAAACCCTGGTGGAGTTCAGAGTCACGTTTTTACTTCTCACTTACTCATACGACCAAAAGCGTTTTCCAGTAAAACTAATCAGGGCAGCTTCCAAGACAAAATACAGCTTTGGAATCCTGAAACTTATTTATGTCCACTTGGCAAAATGTTTCTCGTTCTAAGCTCCACTGGGATTTTGGTAAAGGTCCTGGCCAAAGGACTTTGGTCACTTTTCAGCAAAAGAATGTCAATAGTAACATTGATAAGAAAAAAAATAATTACAAAAAATTGTAAAAATAGCTCAGTATAGCCAAGCTTTTGTTGGAAATTATATTTGGAAAAATATTGCCTATCAGAGAAAAAAAATTAAAACATTTCAGTGACCCATAGAGATATGCATTTATTATAATGATGAAGTGAAACCCAAATGATTACAGTTTTTTTGCCAAGACTGAGTATTTCCAAACCAAAATGTCAAGGTAGGGTCCATTTATGTTCTGTGCCTGCTGACAAATTCAGCCAAATTACAAATAAGGATGTAAAATCCTAACATAAAAATTAGTGTAATTGACAGAAATTTTGCTCATCACAATCCAAGTAAAAGCGGCCTTTATGAACATAACTGTCTATATAAGTGAAATGTTACAAAACCTTTTTTTAATAACACCTAGCAAGATTTTGCCATGGTTTTTTTTTCACAATTGATGAGACATTCTAAGCTAGTTTCATATTTACTCAATTAACCTCTGTTTAAACTTTATGCAGATTACATAAATTACACATGAACATCTTAATACAAAATTAAATCAGAGAAATACTCCAACATATTTTAAAATTTCACACTTCACTAGGCTTTTTGAGAAATTATAGCCCCTTTTAAGTCCTAGTGGGACTGGTAGTTCATAAAACAGAAAGTCAGACTAACTGGCTGAGAATGAACTGTTTTGTTATAGAAGTAAGTATAAAAATCACTGGATTTTGAATTCTAATTTCAAATCCTGTGTCCTGGATAGAAATCAATAAAAGCACTAAATATACTAAAAGAAAATAATATTCTTCAACACAATTTAAAAAAAGAATTCTATATCATTTGCCTGTAATCAGATGTTAAATGTATGACTCCTTTGCCATCTATACTTACAGTTTACAATTTCACTGGTTTTGCTCCTTATTAGCAAAACCAGTTGTCTGAACTGCCTTCACACACAGGCAAGTTAACACTTCCTAACTTACCTTTTAAATATGTCCATGTACAGCCCTTATCTATTACTGTACATTTGCATAATTCTATTCATGTAAATAAAATTATCTAGCTTTCTGGATCAGGCCCTAAAGCATTGCCTTTTACCTCAGTTTCCCACTGATCAAAGAATACATAATGAGTGGGATGAGCAGAGACCTTCAAAATAGATTGTTTACTGAGCTCTTGTTTGTCTACAGAAAAATTAAGTGTTCTACATTAAAGGTAAGTCCACTGGAGAACGGCCTACAGAGTGCTGAATAAATACAAAACATGTTTGGGTTTGTTGCCTTGTGCCCTAAACTCTTTCCTCCCACCCCCTAAACTATTCCCAAGTAGTTCCCTGTAGCAAATTGTCTCCATTAACATGTTTCTCTCTCTCTTGACTTACCTGGTAGTACTCCAATATTTACTCGGTCATTCTCCAGTAATGTACAACATCTTTTGGTACTAAAGACTCTGATTTGAAGACTATAATTTGGTTTTAGACAACAGCACCACATATATAGCAAATTTCCAAGGGTAACCCAAGACAGAATCTGAAACTTAGTGGGGGAGCTGTGGTATGTTGAAGGCATGAATCAAGTTCATTATGTAACAATGTATTTGAGCTTCAATCGAACTTGAATCTATGGATATTCTTGGCTCAGGACTAGTACATAGAACAACAGATATCTTTTCCCATCAGGAGGGAAGTAATCATTATGGTAACTCATTTGTGCTGGAGACTTTTTAAAATTTCAATATGAATATGAATCTAATTAGGGGCCCACCACTGGTACTCTCCAGTGTTAACACAGATACACATTGCTCTGACATTGTCATATTGCAAAAAATAAAAAAAATAAAAAATTGAATGATGCAAGAACCTCAGAAGCCTTGAGGTTTGGAAAAGCTTCAAAAAACCAGCAGAGACATACACAGTTAAAGAAAGAAGCAAAGAGAATCCCACAACATCCTATGATCTTCCCTCCCACCCCAGATGCTTACCACCAGAGAGCTTATCTCTACCATCCTCCTCATGGGGATGATCCAAAGCTGTTCCTTTGTAGAAAGAAAAGAAGTTACAAAGCAGAAGATTTGTGCTTCTCTTGCCTGTCTGACCTCTTCTCTTTTTTTCAATTATTGCTTCTCAATTTGTAGCAACTTTTGCGTTAACCTACTAGCAAATTTGAGAATAAGGACTCTGTTCTTTAAGAACCTTTACTCTTATCACTGCGTCCTTATATGGGGTTTTGTGCAGCATCTTCTAGACCCAGTAGTATGTCTCTTCTCTTTCAGTTTACATGATTGTTTTAGTATTTGTCACTCGCTGTTACTTTAGCAACCCATTTTGCTGAGCAAGCAAAAGATGGCTACCAAATGTCTGTTCTCTACTCGGAGTTGAGAAATACAAAGCAAAAACAAGTCAGAGGTTTAAGCTGAATGTTATTTTTAAGCTCAGTGTCATACATGTTTTGAGCGTAACCTTTTTTTTTGTTTGTTTGTTTACATTTGCAGAAATAAAAGCAGACTCTTAGCTATTGTGGGGCAAATTGACATCCTGGACCCACAGTTTGTATTACATAAATCCAAAGAAGCTCCATTCTGTTAGGCTGCAAATTGGCTTTAGAAAATTAAACAAATGAGCAAAGGTGAAAGACTGTCAGAGCCTTCTCATTTTCATCTCTACATGATGATACCTGTATCATAGCACATTCTTTCAAACATCATTGTTTAGGTCTAGAAACACGCAAAAATGTGGATACACACTCATCCACAGAAGAGAGTCAGGGTTGATGTATATAATTGTAACCAAAGTTAGTCACTTTTCGAAAGTGTAATTGCATATAAGACAGCTATTATAGTGAGTATATCATTAAAATCAGACTGAAATAGCAGAACAGTTACCACAGAAAATTCATGTTGCAAAATTAGCCTATCCATTTTCACAATATATAATCATGAATAAGAGAAGGTTTCTTGTAGGAATGTAGAATGACTCAGTGTTAAATTATATGATGGCTGAAACCATTTAGGACTGTTCAGAATCTAAAACATAAAAATGAGGTCTGAAAAAAACATAACAGTCTGGCACTCTAGAGTGTGGCAGCAACTATAGAGTTATAGATATTTTTGCTTACTGAGAATGCATACATGGGAAGTTTTTATTCTACTCTAAGTAGCAGGAAACATGAAAAGATATTCTCAGCTCTCGAATTTCAACTTGAAAATTCCAGTACAACCAAATCATGGGAAAATATCCCAAGGGCCATGGTTTGTGTACTTGTTTTGCTTTAAAAAGCCTGTCCTGTGTTTTCCTTACTTTGATAGTTAACTAAACACTAGAGATTTATCATTGGTTATTTTAAAAGTCCTTCAGTTTTGAGAGCTGCAGAACCAATTGCTTTCAGAGGAGCAATATGACGTCTAACACTGCTAAAAAAAGATAATTATAACAAGCAATAATTGTAACTGTTCCACAAAAAATACAAGAAAAAGGTTATCTACTTTTTTTTATTTTTTTAATAAAGAAGAAGAAATAGGGAGGAAGGGAGGGAGGGAGGAATGAAGGAAGGATGAAAGGAAGGATGGAAGGAATATGAAAAAAAAAGGAAAGAAAAAGAAAAGGAAAAAGAAAAAGAAAAATGAAAAAATGAGGAAAAGGAAAAGAAAAAGAGAAAGAAAAAGAAGTAATAGAGAAAAGTTTGCATGGTACCCATGCCTAAATGTAACAAAAGCATAAAAATTACTGAACTTAGTAGCTTTGAGAGGGTGATTATTTCTGCCACACTGTAGAAGTTAATGTTTGGGTTTTTTTCTCCAAAATTTAAGAACTAATGGAAGTCTGACACAAATACAGACTGTACATTAATTAATATATTTAGCCACTTCTATAACTTTAAAAAATAGTTTTAAATATTGTTTGTTTGAGATAAAAATGGACTGAACTACCAAGAAAAGTAGTGAACTTATCAGGGAAGTGAGTCTCAGTTAAAGAATGTGGTGATTTCAGAGAACAAGGAACTCACCCACCAACAATTTCAATCCTTCATGCAGTCATGATTCATGGAAGAATAGAAATTTGCCTTTCTCAGGGTTATAGACAAACTCTATTTGAAAATTTTCTGTTGACTGCAAGAGGTACTGGTTGACTTGAGCAGGTACTGACAAGGCCCCAGACAAGTTATGTTATGTACTTGCAGCCTTGGCCTGAGTTGGCCTTGGTCACCACTGGCTGTTACTGGCATGGACCTGCTAACAGAGTCACAATTTTTTAAAGCAGAAAAAATTCACAGTAATAAAAATTTCAGAAATATATATTAAAAAAAAAAAAAAAAAGTGGCTAATCAGGAATTTAAACAAGACAGTAGTTGCCCTAAAACAGAAATTTCACTCATCACTAACAAAAAAAACCTTGGAGTTAATGCCGCACTACTTTTAAAAACTGTAGCATGTTTTATTTGAAAATCAAAATACAGAAAAACATACCATTACCTACTAATGGATAAAAAAAAAAACAAAACAAAACAAAAAAAAAACCAAGCCTGTATTCCTTTTAAGTGAATAATTTTCTAACAGTTAAATAGGAATAAAATGATCATAAATGACTGAAATTATTTTTTTTTTTGCCTGCTCACACATTCTGAACATATACAAAATTGTGGTTTTAAAACTTAACTACTGAATAATTTCTATTTTTAAAAAATTTTAGTTTGTGGCTTGTTTCCAAGTCCATTATGAGACTCAGACCTTCAAAATTAAAATAATTTTGAATGGAAGACAAAATGTTCACGTGGTGCTCGGCTTTCATGTTTTACTCCTTCCACTACAACATTGTCTGTGTTGTGGTTTTATCATCTGCAGATATGGAATTCATCTTTTTAATAAGCTAATGAAATGTCAAAGTAATATCATACTTTCAAGTTACTTCTCAACTTCAGAAGAGAATATTTTAGCATACATTTTGAAAATAACAAGACTTAAGCATCTGCCTGAGTACTTAATTGAGTCCAGGAAATGTATTTTATATACACAAGCTTGCAAAATGAAATTAACATTTTCTTTCCACACACATTCTGCTAATAATCATGCTAACATTTGGCTATTTTTAGAAATGTTCCTGCCAGAAAACACTGTTGCTGGAGTATTTTTGGAAACAGGATATAAAAAGAATGTGATCACAGCTATGGTACTTTTTTAACATGCAACAATATACTTGGGATATTTTACAGTATTTATCCTGCTCTATAATTCACTGAATAGTATTAGTTCAGTGGAAAGACTCTTAACTTCTTAGATAAATAACTACATTTTTACTCCTGGATTACAAAATAACTTTGGTTCCATGCAGAGCAATAAAAACTGTCACTGGAAATTCCTCTTTATTTTTTTTTTTTTTAATAAAGCAATGTCTCTTTTTCTTCTTGTAGAAAAGAGAAAACAACACAATATTCACATTATAAATGAATAGTATGTTTGACAACAGTTCTGTGTTCAAATTAACTAAGATAATATCTGTGATACTGAGTTATTCATTTTTACAGGAATATGTTGTGTGGTCTTTCATGGCTGTGGGAAATATGAAAGAAAGCAATAAAGAAAAGAAGAGGAAGGCACTTCTGAGGATATTTAATGACAAACACTTTCCTACAAAAAAAGAATAGTGAAGCAGTGCATCCTGAATGGATTTGCTCTTTAAAACATGAATATTAGTAATGAAACATATTTTCATCTTCCATATTTATATATATAGTCACAAATAATAAATTCTTCAGTTTAGTTCATATAGATGAATTCTCAGTAAAGACTTACCAACCAGCTTGGGGAAAAAGAAGAGTCAGATTGCTCTTATATCGAAAGTTTATAATGAGAAAAACAATCTGCACAATGAAAAAAACCTCACAATACCTTTGACCCAAACCATATAGAGATTCTTAGTAGTAAAAATAAAAGAATTTTTCTCTGCCTCTTCATTTTTAGATGTGAATAGACAAGGGAAATAAGAAATATTATGGAAAATTTGTCTTCATATTATCAGACTCTGAAGAAATAAAAATAACTGACAGCAGTCAGTGACTGTGTCTGTTCATAGTCGTTGGACTTGCCTTGACTTAATGACATTTAGGTGGCAAGAAATTTTTTTGCAAGAATGTCTGGGAAATTGATCTCTTATATCACAGGCCTCTACATTCTGCTGTTTCCTCCTTGGGCACTAAAAGGTTTTCAGTCTGGAGAAAGTTTTTTGAAGAAAGATGCCTGCACGCATCTGAAAATACAAACAAGGCACAAATACAGTGTGTCTCTCTGTGTACAGTTACATTTGCACATGGGTTAGTCCACATATTACTGACAGCCAAAGTAGAAATTTTTCCTTATTTCAGATGACTGCTTCACTAAGGGTCTTTATTCATCCTTTGCTCTCTTTCCTGTATTTAACACTCACTATTTCCAAGTCCTTAGCTATAATTTCCATCCAGAACAAACTCCTCACATCTTATGTCAAGTATTAGGCCTCATGTAAAAGCTGTGACTGGTTCCCTAATGGCAATGTCTTTAATTGCTCCAAAGCTTAAGTCCAGAGAGGATATCTTGAGGACAACACTGAATGGTCAGATACCATGCTTGATCATAAGCTATCAGAAGCAATATCTTAGTGGATGTCAGTTTATTTAGAATTGAGAGAGACTTAGCTAAAATTAAGAACCTTAGTTCACAAATTTAGATGCCATACTCATTTCCAGAGCCTCAGTCATTACAGTTTCTGTAAGTGGAGAGAGCCACAGCTTCAGCTGGACACATGCTGGAATCCTTGAGCACAATAGGGGAATAACAGTCATACTTAGGCGCTTGAAGCTTTTCTAGGACAACAGTAATGCTTTCTTGGAAGCTGGAGAACCAAAGTTTATTCTCCCTTTTTCTTTCCTTTTTTTTTTTCTTTTTTCTTTTTCTTTTTCATCTTTTTCTTATCTTTTTCTTTTTCTTCTTCTTTTTTTTTTTTTTTTTTTTTTTTTTTCCTCTTTCCCCTCCGTCCCACAGCTAGTGTGAAAAAAAAGCCCTGGAAAATTCAGAATGTTAATGAAGTATCATTTAGTCAAATTTTTCATTCTTTTTTTCCCCTCATACCCTGTTTAATTTAATTGTATCAGACTTCAGTAAGATTTACAAAGATTATTTCAGATACTTCATTTTACTTTTAAGAATGATTCCCAGTATGGATAGCCTTTGCTATTAGCATTACTCACAGCTTCTGAATAATTAGAGTTACTGCTTGCCTTGAAACCCCATCCATCCTCTGCAAGCTTGGCTTGTCTTGTTGTGCAATTAAGTGTATTTCAGACATCATGACACCCCTTTCAGATTGAATTGTTTCATCAGTCATTACACAGTGGAACCAGTTCCTGGTGCAAATTCAGGATGTAGAGGTATTAATGACATACATGGGAGGAGAGCAGAACAGAACTGAACTAATCAGAAAGGCGAACAGAAATATTTCACAAATTTATATAAAATTGAAAAGAGACCTTAAAATGAAATAAAAATGGGCAAAAGTGGATGTCAATATCTCTAAAAGTAGAACATGATTTATTTGGGTTTAAAATTTTGAATAAAAGGTATATTAGAAAATAGGTTCAACATGCAAAACAAAAGAGAATGTTTTATTTTAGATGGAAAACATGAATTTGTGTGACCTTCATCTTTACCAAGAAAATAAAAGATTACCCTTCTATTGGCCCAAACAGACTTTTTGTTTCTGTTTTTTTGCATTTCAGCCAGAGAACCATAGAGAAAATAATCCATTTTTTCACATAACTGTACATGGAAGACTCCCACTGCTGTTTATACGTCTTTCAAAAGTATAGCTCTTATCCACCTTTGTAAAACATTTTGGGTTCTTCAGCTCAAAGGCACTGCATAATTGCAAAGCATTATTATGTTTATGCTGTTACCCTCGGGATAAAAAACATAAGAAATTTTTGTGGCCTATGATTTCACTCTATACAGTGGTCTGCCTGAACTATTTCTGATGTTGTTTATAGCTGTAGGAACTGGAGAATAGTTGCCTTTTTTATAGAAGAAAACAGCTGAAGATTTTGTTTTCATGGGACCTTTCTCTGTTTTCTACAGGCTTGGATATTGGAGCTTCTGAACAATCAGATCAAGTTATGCTCCATAAATATTCAACAATTTTGGCCCTACAGTAAAACCACACTGATGATCTGCTTTCAGGAGTTGGTAATCACATTCCACCCCTGCTCTGAGGGCTTGAATCAGCCATTCAGTACATATATGGTTAGTTTACAGATCTGGGGGTGGAGACTGGTGAGCAGAGGGGTCAATGAGGGGAGTTTATCCAGCAGTGGAATAGCCAACATGGACTGCATTATTCTGCCAAGTAAGGAGAGGAAAGCTGCATGACACACTGCAAGCAGTCTTTCAGTGAAGACAGACACTTCTGATCCAAATCCCAAAGATTACCTTTGCTTTGTTGCCTTAGTGTATGTGCAGAAAAGAAAAATAAGTAGAAAGCAAAATTTAAAAGCTTGTCTCCATATTTTAGGTGAAGAAGTAAGACTCATTTGTTTCCCCAGAATCTATAATTGTTTTCACATAGGCCTCTGGTTTTAATTATTGGTTAAAGAAACAATAAAAATTTGTAGGGAAAATGAATTCTTACATGCTTCCAAAAGTTAGAGTGAATATCCTGAGCAGAAAAGGCCTGATGAGGGACACTATATGAATTAGTGTCATTTGCCACACTGAAGAGTAACTTCTTGTTGGATGACCTTACAGTTTTCCAGTCCAGCCTGCTAAGGTTTCCCATCCTCTTTCTTAAAGCCCTTTTCTCTTGAATATGAACAGAAGTATTGCTACGCATTTTCTGTGATTCACAGGTTCTTCTAATTTCAGGAATTTGTTTGCTGAGGAATCATCTGATATGGTACCTACCATTACCTTTTTCAGTTTTCCTGGGGAGCATTAATAAGCCTCTTTTAATTTCTTCTCTGCCTGGTAAGGACAGAGTAATTAAAGTAGTAATCTCCTTCATTCATTCTTTTTGGGGTTTTTTTTCCCCTCTCCAGATGCATTAAAAAAAAATATTATTTTGCTCTATAGGAAACAATAATCTTACTTCTCTCCCAAACACACAGCTGCTGCTAAGCTACAGACCTAGTGTCTAAACACCATGATGCTATCTAGTGTTTGGATTAAGAATCTGTCAGATGTAGTCAGACATTAGACAAATAGTATTTCACAGAATTTTGCATGACCCATTTTATTCAAGTACAAGACAATGACCCATGTAACTTTTACATCAGAGTGCATATACATGGTGCTTTTCACTATAAATTGTGACCAGTATGGGAATTACCAGTCATTATATCTACTTTCTTTTTGCTGAACAAGGCTGATCTGCATTATTGACAGTTTTAGGCATACTGAGACTCTGAGGAAAGAATTCCAGAACCACCCCAACAGAGACAGACACTCCTTCTAAACTGGTTAGGAAGCTAATTTAAGTAGGACCTACTATATCCCTGAACCTTGAGTTCGCTTTCCCCCTAACTTTTCACCAAGCAAAACTCTTTTGTGATTCACTGACATGCATGAAGATTCAATAGTCTATATGAATGACTTAGGTCATCTTGTGCTTAGCAGCCACTAGTAGTTGCACAGCAAGTTTTAAGTATCTAATTAGGACTATGAGAAATGAATGTCAATTAGCCAGCGAAACAAGCTCCTTCATTGGTTTAGGTGTATACACTCAAACTGGTTGATTTGCTTGTGAAAAATAACGTTAGTTGTTTCTACTGACTGAATTTTCTGTTAGAGTTACTATTTACCTAAAATAATTTATTCTTTAAAAGTATTTACTGAATAATATTCTTCACATCTTTAAATTTTAGTTAGTCAGTCAGTCATGTTTCTTTGTTTGTGGGGTTTCTTTGCTTGTTTCTCCTGTCAGCAACATTAGGCTAAGCAGTTGCATGGAAAACTCCTTTGAATGTGAGTTAGCTAGCCTGGCTGAGAGCATCAGCTGTGTTTTCCCAGTCACTGGCTTCTTTATGGGCAGTTGAGTAAAATACTCCATTGATGTTCACTGTCCTTCACTGCTTTCCCAAAACTCCCTCTTCTGTGCCCTCAAAGGTGAATCACATTCTCCCAGAAATGATCAAATTTGCAGTGTTGTACACAGCAAAAAAAAGAAAATAAACATATGATCCCAAAGATATGGAACAAAAGTTGCGACCACAGAAGTCCAAGCAACCCACAGGGGAAGCGAAGGGTCACTCATGTCAAAAGAGGGTAACTCAAGTGTAGCTTCCAGTATTTCGTTTCTTCCATGGGGCTAACACATGTGCTGAGCCTCCTGGTTGATTCTGTGGCAAAGATATGCCTACAAATATTTCTCTATAATTGCTGAGGTTGAATAACTTCATAACATATGAGTAGCATGAGAGTCAGCAGATCTGGCACATTAGTTTTAAAATCCCTAGTCTGGGCAAATGCATAGCAATGAAGAACAACTGTACAGAAAGAGGAGACTCTTTTTCTTAGGGTTTGTGTTAACTGCCAGACAATATGGATTACACATTTTTGAGTGTGAATGGAGCTATCTGCTTTTGCAAGGGCTCACTAATCATGAAATTAATGGTCTGTTAAGAAGTTCCACTGTGAGCACACTTGATAGAGCTTTGGTCATTATTTGCTTTTCTTTCTTGCATTAAACAGGAATAAGCACCAGCCTAAAACAGACTTCTCTCTCAGGTTTCAGTTCTACATGGCATTGACTACTACTGAACTAAACAAAGTAGAAAACAAAGTGCCTCAG
>JBCJKH010072110.1:0-27481 GCA_039877255.1 Loriculus beryllinus
ACACCGCCCGGCAGCCGCCGCCGCCGCCGCCCGCGGGAGGCAGCCGAGCCACGGGGCGGGGGGCGGAGGCGGCGGCGGGGGCAGAGCGGGGCGGGGGGGAACCGCTCTCCGCCGCCGCGGGGCCGGGCTCCGCCGCCAGCCGCCCCCCGCCCCGCCCCGGGAGGGTGGGAGCGAGGGAGGGGCCGCCCGGCCGCGGAGCACCGGGAGCGGGGAGATGCGCTCGACCCCGCGGTGCTGGGAGAGCCCCGACCCCGCGGCCCCGAAGCGCTCTGCCGGCGGCCGGACCGCGGTGCCCCGTCTGAAGTGGGAAGTTGGAAGGGGGTGAAGGTGCGAGCGGTGCCGGCTCCGCACCCCGCGCACGGCACAACGTGCCTGGACGTCAGGAAGGCGCTGCCAGGCTGAGGGTGCAAATTTGCCTTCTGTCGGGTCCGCACATCTGCCCCTGCCCTGGGAATCACCGCAGGGATGGTGCCAAACCAGGGAGCAAAGTGCCGCAGTCCCAAGAAAGGTGCCCGGGTTGTGGGGAGCCACAGGCAGAGCAAACGGGGTGGGTGCGTTAGCCACGATCTCCTCTTGCAGCCCCACGCAGCGCAAGGAGGTGGTAGGCAAGTATTTGGGCTGCTGGTTTCCTCCTGTTTGGATAGGGATGGAGAGAATTGGGCAATTTTCTATTGGAAAACCAAAGGGAGAAATATCCACACCATTTTTTATCATGTTACTCTGCTTCCCACCCCTGACTCTCATCACTGTGAGTTGACAAGTCTGTCCTGCCTCCACCTCATCCAAGTGACAAGCCAGATGAATGGGAAGCCTTCCTGATCAGCTAATGCATTTGTGTGGAGGGAGCGTGGCAGCACACCAGCTTTATGTATATGAATTAGGGAGTGGGAGGACAAGAGCTACAAACCTCGAGAAATACAGCGCTCTTCCCGAGCAGTGCGTGGATGGCTGCAGGTGCTTGTGTGACTCCACTGCTCAGCATTCCAACGCAGAGATGCTTTTCAGCTGCTTCTCCTTGCCATAAAAACTGGGAAGGCAAAAAGCAAAATGCAGATTAAAAGCTGGTCTTTATTTCACAGAGACCTCAGTAAATTGCTCAGACGTGAAGCCTGTAAGCACAGAAAAGCTCTATATGAGGTGCTTAGTTTAAGCATGTCATTTATGCTTTTCTTTTCTCCTGTAGTTTGTAGGGCTATCAGTGCCTTTGCAAAATCACCTTCTAAATGAATGGCTCCATTAGGGATGGAAGAATGAAGTCAGGTAAACTCAAAAGCAGGATGAAGCCTCGTTCAGAAAAACTGGATCGAGCATTTAAGTTTAATGAGGTTCAACAAACTTCTCTGTTAAAATATATGTTTGTACCTCTGGGCTTTGGGGATTTGGACAGAGTGGGAAAATGAGATACTGAAACAGCAGGAGAGAAGCTATTTCCATAGCGTTTTAAACCCATCGAGCCTTAATTAATATTATTTATTTGTATTACTGCATTGCCTGAGAGAGCTGCTCCCAGCTGGTTCTCCATAGCATAGGAAGGGCCATGACGGGGCAGGACTGCAACATGGCATGGAAATACCCTTCTCAGGTGCTCCCAGTCCAGACATGCAGCAAGAGGTAGGATGAATGGTCTGGTGGGTCCTCAGCAGCCTCTGCCAGCAGAAAACAGACACAGGGCTTCCATGGGCTCCAAGCCACCAGCCCTGCAGCAACCCTCCCACATAGTCCTATTGATTGTGCAAGGTAACAGGACATTCACAGAATTCACTAATACAAATCTCTGCTCCTCATCCTCCCCCTCCATTTTGCAAAGGAAGTGTCTGTTTCTACTGCCTTGTGAGAAGTAACTCAGGTTCCTAAAGGGTTACAGAGCAGCATCCAAGGCAGACAATCATTTTCTGCCCAAGCTGTCTTTTTTCAGTTTAGAATTTTTCTCTGTTCTTTTGAAATGCATGAAGTAGATCGTGGGAGAGCTAATATTATATTCCACTACTGAAAGCTGGAGTATTTTACATTGATGTCTGGCTTTAGTGATTTTCTAAGGATTTTGAATTCATTAAATCAAACCATTGAATAATCTCCATTTGTGGCAAAAGGAAGGCAAAAATGCTTGAACTCCTCAGTAGCAAAAAAATCATGTAGTCTTTTCTGAAATGCAAAAGCTGTCTGACCTGCTCTATGTAGTAGAGGTTGGCCATCATGCAATTTTTGGTTTGCAGACTTTGCTTATGATGCAGCCTTATAACCAACCCACTGTTGAATGTAGTTGTAGAGCAGCCTTGGTGGGGTGTTTTGCACTGCAGTAGCATCCTCTGTCCTCAATCAGAATTTAAGACCCAATTGTTTCAGGCTCAGACCAGAGACAAAAGCTCATGACAATGACAAGAGAAAGCCCCACAGCTTCCCCCTCCGACTTAGCCCCCAGAGGACACAATGCAAGAGCAAGTGTCCAAACCCAGCAATACTTTTTACATTGGAGAAACAGAAACTTGAAGCAGAATTGTTTTGATTCCTTGATGTCAATATTCAAAGCTTTAAATGAAATCCTGTGCCTGATCATTTTATTTCTGAACTGAGTAACAGTTACTTTGGAGATGAAACTTGAGCTTTAACCGAATTCAGCAAGAACTGTCATTAATAAAATCCTGCCCCAGAGACACCACTGATAGCTGAAAAAACTCAAGATGTTACCATTTAGCACTACTGCTTCTGCTGCCAAGTGTCAAACACATTGAAACACATTGACTTTAACAGATTAGTCTTTTTTTTTCCTTTTTTGATCTATCATCTAGGAAAATAACACCAGAATTTCACCAAGAGAAACGTTTTGGGAGTCGTCAAGAAAAACTCAAGAGTTCTTTCTCAGAATGAAAATAATCACTTCAATTAAATAGCCCTTTTGATATGGATAAAGTCTAACCATCAGCCAAGCCTGGAACAGATACTCCATCCTCCCTTGTCCTTTCTCAGCTTTTAGCTTTATGCATGTGAGAATGAAGTTTAGCATCTAGGAATGTCCTAAAGCTATAAGAACATCCATACAATGAACTATTATCTCTGGTGGGTCTTTATATCTTTCCCAGTGATTACAATGCTAATATTAGGAAAAAATTCCTTAATAATTTCCTTCAGATTATCTACATATGAAGAGCAGAAGAAAGGCTTAATACATTTTGTACAGTGTCAGATAATCTCCTTTTATACACAGGGCAATGGTGGGATTCGGTTCAACTCACCAGATTAGCAGCAGAGCTTCACAAGAGCAAAGATCTCCAACCCGAACAAAGAACCTTGCAAGAATATGGCATGTGGCAGGAGGTATCAGTTATGTCACAGGGATGTGTAAGAGGAATACTATTGAAGTTGTTCATGGAACTATATTTTCCATACACCTTGGATCAAATCTTGCAGATCAGTGTGATACCTACTGAACTACACTAGGAGACCTTTGCAGAGATGGATCCAAATGACTTGCCAAGCTCATAAATTCTACAGCAAAACAAAAGCTGGATTAACTTGAGGGCTAACACAGTACCTGACCTACAGATCCCTTTTATTATCATTCATCATATATTGGAATGGCATGGCATCTTTCACCTCTGGGGATCCTACACCCTCTGGAGGGTTGTCTTCTAGCAAGAAGTCACCATCACATTTCAGAGAGTTAAATCTAAGAAAGGGTGAACTTGATTTTTATTTGAGGAGTTATGAGGCTGAATTTATTCTTTAGCCCTATGAAAAAGCCATCTGAAGTCAACATGAATAGTTTCAGGTTGTCCCCCAGAGCTGAAGAAGTGGTCATCTTAAAGGAAAAATATTGTCCCTCTCTTGCCACTTGGTAGACAACATCTTGGCCTCGATTCTATTATTCCTTTTAATGTATTAAATATTTTTTGGCTTAGTTATGGGAAGCAAACCAACACAACTGCTTTCTAATAAATAAAATGTGCTCAGAAGCAACTCTGAAGCTTTCCAGATAACTGCATTTCGAGTTTGTCAGGAAGCCAGATGCTGCTATTGGAAAAGTAGCTGCTATGGTTTGTCATCTGAGCCTAGAAATTGATACTCAAGAATGATATGATGAGACAGACTCGATGACAGCAATGCTCTTTCTATAAATAATTTGAAAAAACCTTTTTTTTCATTAAAAAAAGAAATCTCTTTTGTTAGAGACTTGCACAGCAAACCAGAAAATTAAAAAGGATAGGCCTGCTGTGTCTGAATAGGGCCATCACAAACCCACAATATACACAATTTATAGCAGCTCCTTGCATATTTTACACTACATAGGCTGCATTTTTCCCATAATACCAATAGTTATGAAGCTCATTATCTTTTTGACAAGGGAGAAATGGAATATTATTCCTTTACTTGCTTGATCATATCAAATGTCAAAGCAAATTATGAATGCTTGTCCTTCAAATACTCATCCCTCCTGGTAAGATATTAAATATCAATAGAGTTCACATTCAGCTACAGGATGAACTAATATTGTACACATCTCCCAGATCTAAAGTTCACTGTGCCTGTTATCTGCTTTCATCTCTCAAGTCCTACCTCTTGTCCATGTCCTAAGACCTGGGAAATTCATTGCAGTGGTAAATACCACCAGGATTATCTGGAGTACGTGTTACCTCTGTGAGCGGTGGTTACTTGTGAGTTTAAAGTGTTACAAAGGGAGTGGGAGAAAGAATGAGGGGTTAATAGGACTTAGCCTTGATTTTGCATCGTGTTGCAAAGGATTTAAAGAGGTAATGCTGCAATGAGACACTACTGATAGCACCAAAGACCTGCTAGAAGTTCAGTGAAGCAATCTTTATCTTTCTCATAGTGGAGTAACAGATGTGTTAACTGAGAATTTATCCAGACAAGGCGCTACTGGATTGAGCTGTGCTCGTTCTCAGGGCAGCATCCAGAGGGAGATGCAAATTCTCCATGGGAATACAGTACGATGATGGGGGAAAAGAAGAAAAAAAATGCCTGTGAGGTTTTCCCATTCCACCCTTTCTCAGTCAGTTCTAAGAAATAATTAGGCACCTGTAAACAGCCCAGCAACAGGCTATTTTTGCTGTACAGATACACACACATGCAGCTACTCTACATGGACTTCAGACAGACTAAAGATGAAATAGGGAGCCGGATGTCACTGTGATGGATTGCACTTGAGGGCTTTTTGAAGCACACATGTACTTGTGTGCGTCCTGCTGATCACAGCCAGGACTCCTGAGCACCAACTCCTAACTGCTCCACAAAGCAGTATTAATCTCTCTAATATCCTTTAAAAAAATACCAAAACCCAAAACTCAATCCTCTTTCAAACAAATATTCCCTCCCAGACCTAAGGGAGAAGGTGCTGTAGCAGAGCAGCATGGTGATGCTCGCTGAAGTCACATGAAGTGTAAAATGAGGCAATCTGTTGGGAAGCTTATTGCTTCTGAAACATTGCATAACCCACACATCCGGAGGATGGAGGAGAATTACCCATGGCCAGAGAAATGGAAATTGTTTGCTGCACTCTGACTGCATTTTAACCTGAAAAGAAGGGTTTCAATGCAGACGTCTTAGGAGGTAGGTTGAGCAAAACAGGTTTTTAGGATAAGTCTTAAATACTTAATCACGATAACTTGCTGCACTGAATTTATCTCCTAAGCTGCCTAAAGTAAATTCCTCAGATCTGGCTGAATCATTTTGAGCTGATAATGCAGTATTCAAGGAGGAAAACTGTTGCCCAGTGAAGGGATTTTTCTCATTAGAATTTCAGCTGATTATTCATCAGCAAGTTGGTCTTTTGGGAGCACATCCTGGCAGCTCCCTTGGAAAAGTTTTATAAGCACTCAGTCTGCTAAGGAGGGAAATTGAAAGGTAAAATTAAAGTTAGCCTTTACTTCTGATAGGTCAGTGATAGAACAAGTAGCCAAAATAAGGTTTACCTCATCTTCCCTGTGCTCTGGTTTCTACACTGTATTTCTACACAAGAGGCCAGGAAATCCTTTTAGATCCGTCTCCTGCAATGGCAGGGGCTGCAGTCTCTGGTGCTGATTCCAAGTTACCAAAAACATGATCTTGATCGCGTTTGTAACACTTAATTGGTCTGAAGAGCTGGTTTTCCATAGAATCATGCTAGGGAGATGGATCTTGAAGCAGATAACCAAAGCGTTACTGGGAGCCTCCTAACTCCACTGAGATTATTTAAACTGAGAAGCTTAAAAACCTGTTTCTGTAAAGGATTTCTCATTTCATTGCTCTTTTCCACTTTCAATGCAATCAGCTTTTCAGACAGAGATCAGCAAGGAAGGGGAGATGGTAGGCGAGAAACAGGGAAACCCAAAGGGGATATCTGCCAAGAAGAATGTTAAACCTACTCCCAATTCATAAGCTGCTTTAGGTGGAATAAATGCTGGAAGTGTCCATGTATCTCTTCCTTATTTAGCAACAGTACATGGAATGGCAACAACCCCTTTCCACAGACTATTATGTGACAGCAGCAGTGATGAGGAGATGAAGAAAAGCTGTGGTAATAACATCAAAACATCCTGACACAGTGTTTTAAATGAGCTGTAAATAAGGCCAGCAGAAAGCCATAAACCCTTGCCATACACGGTGCATGAGAGCTGTAATTTTTGCTATCTCTTTGTTTGAAAGCTACACCAGTGTCTCAATGAAGTATTCTGTTTGGGCTGAGCAAATGGTAAATGGTGTATTTATCGATTTTTATCTCTCTTCACAACTCAGATGCTGCCTGTCTGCTCAAGGCCAGGTCACAGTGCACTTACTTATTCAGCAAACACCTACTCTGTGGCTGAACCATAAGCTCTTCGGGCAAAAGACAGTATCTGCTCAGCCTAAGGTACCAAGGGTTTCCTTTCCTCCTCTTCTTCTCCCAGAGAGACTTGCAGGTCATTTTGTAAGAAGTGTTTTGCTAATGTGGTCAATCTACTGTAAATATGAACCAAATCAAAGGCAATGCAAAAGGAAAAAACTCAACCCCCTTACACTTGAAACTGTCAGAAAATAAGTCAGAACCTTTGGAAGAGTAAGATCACCAACACAACCCCTGTGCTCCCATGAGACCACACTGGGAGTGCTGTGTGCAGTTCTGGTGTCCTCAACATAAAAAGGACATGGAGCTATTGGATCAAGTCCAGAGGAGGCCATGAGGATGATCAGGAGCTGAAGCACCTCCTGTATGAAGACAGGATGAGAAAGTTGGGGCTGTTCAGCCTGGAGAAGAGAAGGCTGCGTGGAGACGTCATAGCAGCCTTCCAGTATCTGAAGGGGGCCTATAGGGATGCTGGGGAGGGACTCAGTTTGGGAAGTGCAAGTAGCTAGGATTTACCTGAGGAGCAGCAGAGAGTCATCCTCATGGTGGAGCGGGCAAAACCACGTGCTTCCAGGCCCTGAGATCCCCATTTGGTTCCCTCTTCATGGATACACACAAGAGCAATGCCAGGCTGTACCCACCACAACTCACAGCGCTGTGTTGGGACTGCACTGGCACAACACTGCTCTTAGAGAGCATTCAGGGAACAGGAGGCTCTGCCCAAGAGAGCACGAAGTCTCATCTGCTCGAAAGAAACCCACCTTTTGGAGAAAGATGTGAAATTGCAGCAGCCAGAGTTGTGAAAAGCCTTGACAAAATATTTAACACAGAGAAAAAGAGAGCGCTTGCCTACTGCTAAAGCCTTCCTAATTCAGGGTATTAGACGGTTACTGCCACTACTATTAAAGAGACACTCTTTTCTGAGTGATCTATGCAAAGAAGGGCTGGAACACACCTACAGGTTTCCCATGTTCTTTTAGCTTTGCTAATAGAGAAGAAAATCTTCCTCTCATATGAGACTCAATTCAATAACTATTCAATTTGGTTAGCAAATAGGTAATGTGTGATTTTTGTGCTATAGCCAGTGAGTATGTGCCTAGAAAATGCAAGAGATAAATCTCCAGGTTTTAGGTTCACACATGTATGTTGAGGCATCCAGATTTTTTTTTTTTAATCTATCGTGGAGAAACTGTTAAAGAATGAGGATGAGGTTGGGAAAAACCCTGACAGGAATTAGCTTTCCACTGAGCTCCACAAGACAATAGTATCATCTGAGTAATTCCACTACAATTTACTTACTAGAATGAAAAATAACAACAGCTATTCTGGTTGAAATAACCTCTTTTCTCATAGCAGAGACCCATTACAAGGTCAACATCTTCTGTCAAACCTCATGATTAGGCTCATTAAAACTGTCCTATTGAATTTGCTTTCAAATGAGAGTTATTTTTGTTCATGTTCTTACATGGAACTTGAATATCCACAATGTGAACATTGGATCCTTCCCATCCTAAGCCCCTCTGGTCTTTTTTTTTTTTTTTGCATCATTTAGGTGAATGATTCTAGCAAAAATGTTTTTGCCTTTCTACTGGAAGTTTTACATTTGTCACAGGAAAGCATTGCAATAAGATCTCTATTAATATAATGGTTTCTAGGTAGCAAGGAAAAAAACCAAACCACTAAGCCCACAGCTTCTCTATGGAAAAACCTGGCAGATGTTTGCCTTCTACCCATAACTGTAATGCCTCTATAAAAACGGGCATTCCAGTCTTACAAGCATTAAAATGGAAAATGAATAGAAGTGGTGAATATGGCACACCGAAGATTACATGTGAGGGACCAGAAATTCAAATCTCCTCTCAGAAGGGACATAGCAGGGGTAATGAGAAGATGCAGAAGCTTTTCAATCTCCAGAATCAGTCCCTCACGGAACATCGCTGAGGCAGACAAACCAAACGGGGCAGCATGGGCGGAAAGGATTGCTTAATGAGTATCGGCTGGTGTGAGCCACCTACTGACACCCCAGCCTGCAGCCTTGCAAAGGAAAGTGCCAGAAGCCATTCCCATTTGCAATAAACTAACTACGTATCAGGGATTTTCTTCTTGTTTAGACAAACCACATCATTTTGTTTACAGTTCTTTGCATGTTTGCAGCCTTGTGGAGGTGGGAAAGGGTGCAAGGTGTTCCCAGATGGTAGCTGTGGTGCTCTGAGATGCTGGAGAGTGCTGTGCAGTATCCACCTTGTCAGAGGGTCTTAAATATAGCAAATACCAGATTCACCTCATGGGTTTTCAGTAATGAATTAGACAAGTGGTCCAACACCATTCTCCCAAGATGATGTTTTAAAATGAGATGAAATACTGCACACACACGGGACTGCAGATGCACAGGCTTTGCCATACTGAAAAAGCATCCCGGTGCCAGGTTGGGCAGCAGTTGCCACATGGCATGGGGCAGGTTGTGGGGACTATAAGGACTCCCTCCTTCCTTGGATGGGCAGGAGGCTAAAGACAGAAGACGTGGTTGCAAAACATCTAAGCAAACCTGACCAATTATTGTACAGATATCTGCCTTGCTGAGAATAAGAGACCAGCTGGGTTCAGGCTGCACACACACACTCCTACCTTCTCCAGGCTTGTAGTCTGCAGGGTACCTTTTTTCCTTCCCCTCTTTTGTAGCATAGCCAGCGCTTGTTCCCACAATCCCAAACCAGGGCTGAAGAAGAAACAAAGTTGGAGAGGAAAGGTGAAGTGGATTCTACTCAATTGCTAAAAGCTTGCAGTAATCTGCACTGTTGTAATTCCAGCAGTTGAGATAACCAGCCAGAAATATACATTTAATATTACATTGTTTCTGCCTTTTTTCCCTCCAAGACATTTTTTCCTCAGTGGGGGAGAGAGCTAACAATGACTTCAATTGCAGAATGAAGTTTAAAGCCCAGATCTTTCCAATTCCGTTTGTTCCTTTAAGCTATTCCAATCCCCTTTATGTTCTTTCTGCATACACACATCTGTCTTCTTCAAAGCCTTAACCATCTCTGACACACCTGACCTTTCCATCCAAGCGCAATGGTGAGATGCAAAAAAAAAAAGAAAAACCCTTTACCTACAGCAAGTAACTCTTTGTTTTGCCAGTCCCACGCCTGAAAATTTTGCTGCTGCAGGAAGTAAAACAGTGAGCAACCTTTCCTTCGCTTTTGAGAATGGGAACTGTCATCTCTTTGAGAGAAATAACAGCTTATCTTTATGCTGTCAGACATGACTTAGCTATTAGAGTCGTCTTAAGCAAACACTACGAGAAGAATTAGGACAGTTGGTGCAGAAATGTCAAGAGTTCAAGAATTAATTTGACAAGATCTGGGAGATCTCGGATGTGAAGCTTTCTGTGACAGTTGTTTTGTAAATACTGGAAACCATTAAAATCAAATATCAGGTGAAACTAGTCTCCATATTCAATTAATGGATGTCACATCCATTCAACAGCCATTACTCTGATTAGACCCATTCAATACATGCCAATAAATATAATTTAATCTATTCATGCACATGGAGTTTACCCATTTTAACTAAAATAGCTGATAAACTTACTCTTTTTAGCAATACTACTATATTTTTGAGAGCAGTTTGTGTAAACATCCCTCTCCTCCACTTAGTGAATAAGATCATACATTGCTATATGATAGAGCACATGCAGCTCTGTTTTTGAAGGTTTTGGAATAATTTCTGTATGAAAGCCTAAATTCTCTTCCTCTTTAGAAATAAGTTAAGAAGAATTATGGCTAATAGATTCTGACCTCAACAGGCTATAATGCATACTGGCTTTGCACTCAAGTAATATTTGCATCAAGCCCACACCACATAGCTGTGCTAAACCATACCAATTCATCATTTAAAGAAGCCACTACATCCATTAGTAAATTGTTTCAATAGTTAATTATTAGCAGTATAAAAAAGATGCGATTATCCCCAGCCCAAGTCTCGAGGGGCACTGTCAGCACATGGATTATACTACTGCAACTCCCATCCAAAGCCATCAGCTTAATGAAACATGAGAAACATTTTCGAAACCAAAGATGCTTTCTCTTGTTAGCCAGCAGCTGGATATTGGAGCTGCCAGTCTAGGCTTAGGAAGAGGATAAACAGGGCTCAAACATGAAACATGGTACTGCTGCTGCTACACACCCAGGCAGTCCACATGGCCATCACCATGTGGTGGTAGCTGGGGAAAAGCTGGCACAAGCCCTCCCTCATTTGCCTCTTGTTCCCCAGTGTTACTCTGCCACAAGGTCAGCCTTCTTGGCTGAGGATGGGGAAGCTGCACATCCCCAGGGATCAGTGCCAATTGGCGTGTGGTTGCTAAGCAAGTTCATCAATACCGATTAATCCTGGAGGTGACATCTGCACATGAGCATGGCCAGGAGGTGCACGTTCTGCAGCTGGAGGACGTGATTAATTGCCATAGCTTCAGCAGCGAAGGTGGCCGGTGCTTCCATCAGCCTGCAACTGGCAGTGGAAAGTCACCAAGCCAGCTTGTTGCTGCCAGAGGCAGACCTGCACAGTCATCTTCAGGGGAGGAATATGAGCTAAATTTAAGGAACGCTGCTCAGTACAGAAAGTGGTTTTGTTTGACAGAACAAAAAAATATCATAAATCAGTTGTTTCCAGTACTTGCTGCAATTCCTCTAACTGATGGCTTGTCTTAGCACTGGCGTTGGCTGGGAAGAGCAGCTTTTGCCAGTAAAATTTCTGAAGAAACTCCAATAATTTAATTAAATTCCCTCCCCAAATTGTTTTCTGATGCAAAGACATGAAAAAATATGAGTTGAATTTCCAGTTCATTTTGTTCTTTGATAGTTAAACAATACTTCTTTTTTCAATTGGCATTTTGTCTTTCTGCACCCTCAGTTGTTCCCACCACAATCTTCTTCATCTCTTACCCAGGTAAGCTTCATGTTTGGGCTGCTTGGCAGCAAACTGAGGGCAGTTACTCTGCAGGTCCTCTGGGGCCAGCAGTCATCTCTGCTCAGGTGGCCAAAGGGGAAATGTGCATCTCTCCTGTAGCATCCCAGCAGAGCAGTGATGCACTACAACCTCCATCACCAAAAAATCAAGGAGCCTTACCCTGCATGCTCATGCTGAGGGGGCAGGATCAATATCTGTAAGTGGAAGGCCAGTAAAATGATCTAAGAAAGAGAATGTAGAAAGAAGAAAAAAGACAATTACTTTTTCTTACCTTAGCCTGATGGGTTCTTTTGCAAATGTTTTTCCCAACCATTAAAAAAAGGAAAACCCAAACCCCCTACCAGTGTAATTTGTTCTGGAGGTAGGATAGGACTACATCAAATCCCACAAGCAATTTGCAGTGCTCTCTTACAATGCACAGCCTGGCAATCTTAGCTCTCCGCCTCACTTAAAACAGCATCTCTGTTCCTGGATAACCCTCAAACCCATGGCGATTAATGAATACAAAAACAACGGGTTGTTGTTTTACTCCCCATTCCCAACACTCACTCTGCATTAGGCTCCATCATTTCACAACTCGCTTGATGTAACACAATGTGGCAGAATGCACCCTGATCCAGAAGTGAACCCTGATGCAATGCAGAACGGATGCCTTGGACTGAAACCGCTCCTTCGTTGCCTTTCTTACCTTTGATCCACATTTTCTGCTTGTGACAGGCTGTTAAACAAATATCAGTGACAAGGCTTGGTATGCATTTGTTTTTCTGCAGCTTGCCTCCTTTTAGTTCAGCTCTCCAAGCTGAGCGCCTTGTTGACAAATATACAAACCCCATTACGGATTAATGCTTTTAGCCTGGTGTCCTCTCCTCTCTTTACTCCCCAGTGCCAGTTCTACACATTAGCCTGGGTAACATTCAAAGATAATTGTTTTGTTTATTTGTTTGGGGGAGTAACAGCAATCAGACAGGCAAATCCCAGTCCTTACCAAAGCTGCAATTCTGCTTTCAAATGTAGCCTGCTCCAAGGGAAGCTGGAGAAGCACACACTGCCATTGCTCAAGGCGAAACCTCACTTTTCTTCTTTCACTCTTAATTTCATTCTTCTTTCCACAACAGGACATGTCTATCAGCACTCAGGGCTTTTGCAGGCTTTGCACATTCAGAGGCAGGCTTTCTGCAGACTCTTGGTTTGTTTTGTTGCTTTTCAAAGCCCACCCTTGTTGCACACTGCAATAAATTGAAAATAAGAAATCATTCTTGGTAATAAATGTCAGCCCTAGCACATGCATTCGGTCAGGATCACACATATTTGCGCACAGAGACCTGTTTCAGTGCTTGAAGAAACGTTTCATGAATGTTTTTAAAAGTGGTCATTGACATCAGGTACCTTGATTTCCAACCCAGCTGAAGAACAGTGGTTGAAGGCTGGGTGCTTGGGGTCTTTGCAAGCAGGAGACCCATAAATCCTATACCCATAGAAATTAGATAAGTTAATTCCCTGCTAGTCCTCTCTGGGAGAAACCCCATTTGATTAACACTAAGTGCAGGCAGAGGTAGCACAGCTCGAACACATTAGCATGGCTGCAAAAGGGAGTGAGCAATGGGTAAGCTTAATTCAGCCTCTTTTCTGCTTCCAGAGATGTAAAGTCTTGCTGAACAGCCGTGACCATGCAGCATGTTAACTGAGGAGACATGAGACACAGTTGGCAACACACATTAGCATCTTCCGCTCTGATAATTAGTTTAGTGAAAAATTATTGCATTATCTGTTCGGTTTCACTAGAGACCAATTGCAGTCTTAAAGAAAAAGGAAAGCTCACATTAGGTGCTTTTAATAAGACAATAAACTCTATAGCATTTCCAAACAAGATTTAAAACCCATTCAGCATGTGAGTAATTAGCACAAGTCAGGTTGGAGGCCAAATGCATTATTTAGTAACAGAATTAAATTTGCTTTGAAAGAAAGAAGCCCATTAAAACCCACATAAACACCTAAGTGTCAAGGCAAGGTATTTAAACCATACTGCAGCAGAACCGGTTGTAGCATAGTAACAATGCACTGGGATGCAGTTCAGGTTTTAGCAAATAGGTACCCAATCTTGTGGTCAACAATGGAGATTTTGCTCCAGCTATGCAGGAAGAAATAATCCTACCAGAGCCATATTGCACAGCAGGTGTTCATCTCACAGATGGGTTGAAATCAATTATCAGCACTGACTGCTGTGCCATTGGGCAAGAAGTTTGAGATCCTCCAAATTACCCTCGGGTTATCCATATCTACATCCCAAAGATCCTCTGGAGATAGTTTTCCAGGTACAGAAAGTCATTCCCCTGTCTTTTTTCCCCCCAGGAATGTGCAACAAAGCTGTATTTTCTTCCATGCTGTATTTTTAAGTTTTTCTTGTAGCACAGGCAAATATACTGATCAGTACAAAGGATTCAGAAGGAATAGACTATGCTTAGCAACCTCCAGCAAAATGAGCAGAATGCATTTGACAAAACTTGTGCTCTATAATGAAATTCCTACAAAGCATTTGGTACTTAAACTAGGACAAATTATGCTGTAAGAAGGAGAATATGTAAACGTGGCAAGAAGCTTCATTTTATATTCTGGCTTCAGAGGGGTTACTTCCAGCTGACAGCAGTGTAAATGAGACCAGAATAAGACCCATGCCCGCCAGCAGGAAGGCAAAGCAAGTTTTGTATAAGGAAATATAGAGACATCCCTTAACCAGGTCCATGTGTAGGGCATACAGAGAAAGGAGGTGGATTGTTTGCATCTCTGCCATGAGTACATTCAGACCATCTCTTATATGACAGCTTAAGAGGCAACAGTTTTTGGAGCCAGACTACCAACTCAAACATGCTAGTGACTTGCCAGCTCAGCCATGTGGTAATTCCACAAGCCCGGTGATGCATGTACCACAAATCCACAGGTCTAACAGGACCATGATGATTTCCATAATAGTCAGCCAGCAGTGACTAATGGAAAAAAAAGAAAGAGAAGAAACATGGCAGCTCCCTTGACTGGTGGCTCTGGGAAGAAGAAAGGATTGCTGCTGATCTCTGGTGTCGGAGTATGAGGTTTCCAAGTCTTGGTGCAGACCCCTCAGCTCTGAGGCTTCTCCCACAATCGTACCTCCCTAGGTACCTTCTTGAGGCTCACACTTTCATTGCAAATCAGCAGCAGAACTGGGGATTAGTAGAGATTCCTGTCTCTACCCAGTGAGGCTTATATATAGGCACATGCTGCAGTGATTTGTGCTTCCAGGATTTGGTCATATTCCTGCCTTCCTGGGGTATCTGTCTACTTTCAGAACCGATTTCCCTGATGGAGCAGGGATATCCACATCTTGCTTTTCTTCCTGTTGGCTTTCCATCCCTGCAGAGAAGAGGGAAAGGGACTGGGTATTACATAAAGCAGAGTAGAGCCATACACCTTGATCCCAGTGGGATCACTGCCTTCACAAAACACACAAAATGCAGAATGACTCTGGCCCGATACATAATACAAGCAGCCCAAACAGCTCAGGATGTCAGTGTCTTTACTTGCAACCTCCAGTCAATCTTATTTACCTCTTCAATTGTGCCAATAGATAAACCAGCACTGCCTGGGACTCCACTCACTATAACCCTTGCCAGACCAAACCCTGGGCAGGGCTGCAGAAATAAGTTTGTGTGTCCATTGCAAGCCCAGCACAAACTGCTTTTGCTCTAAGTTCACAGCTACACCCAGACACGTGGATCTCTCACTGCAAGGTCTGAATAAAGCTTAAGCACAAAACAGCCTGGCAGTCCTGAAAAGAGTCAGTGATCTAAGGAAAATGGGTTTATAGGTGATGTAGAGCTCTCACAGTTTCACTCTGAAGCTGCTGAGCCTCTTAACATCTTCAAAACCTATTTTCTCCTCTGGTGTGGCTGTGTTTCAAAAGGTGGCTTTTTCCTGGATAGCAGCTTTGAAAGGTTTAAGACTCCAAGACAGCCATGATATTAGCAAAGGTCCTGCACAACCACTTGTAAAATCAAGAGATGCAGCTTTCATTAGTGCGTTCGTCCTCCTTTTAGCTGATCACTCTTGTTTCTGAGCTGGCCACTGCAGGGAGCAGCCGTCTGGCCAGTGATGCTGAACTCCATGGGCAACTTTCATGCTCCAGGTTTTCCATCTTGACTCTTCAGACAACTTCTCAAAGGCAACATCATCTCAGGGACCTTCTACTAATAATGTCAAACTGGCAGCAGCTGGACAAGGCAGTGCATGGTGAGATGGGGAGGTCAACACATCCCAGCCAGCACTCCTTTGGCACATCAAGTCAAAGCCTCATCTTCCATCTCTCTTCTATTCCTGGGAAAAGCTCAGAGATCTGCCCAAGTCGGGGTGGCAAAGCTTCAAGCTTGGGACTTGAAGTCATTCATTATGACCTTAAAAGCATTCCACTAGCCCGGCTTTTCTAGCAGCTACCCTTCAACAAGGGCCTTGGAAATGTGACAAAAGCAACACGTGGCCTGAAAAGCAGCTTTGCATCAACAACTCACACACCAAGCAAGAGCCCTTTTCCTGGCAGTTGTTGTAATGAGTTTAGCCACTGCATAGCTAATGACTGTCACACATGGAAACCCAACCAGAATACTTGGCTGGAGAGAAAATGAGACATTTCCATTATCATCGTTATTAAAACAGAGACTTGTGAAGGATTACTTGCATATGATGGCAAACTTCAATGGAAATGGGCCATTACTTGCCTCATTAGTATTTGAGGTGTGTTTGAATGCATTATGGCAAAAATATATTGCTTGGAAACCAATTCAGGTAGAAGGAAAAAAACCCCCACAAAACAAATTTCCTTCAATAATGAACACACACTACGCAAAGACATCCTGAGATTCAACCCAATAGCATCAAAGATGAAAAATCCTGGTGTTCTACTTATTTATAAGGCAAAATTATCTATTCATTTAGGAAAAAGTAATCATACTCAGACACACCAGACAAGCATATGAAAAGAAAACTGGCTTTGAAGCTGCTCCTGATGGCAAGCCTAGACAGCTCGAGAAGAAAACTCTGCAAGCCAGGCTGTTTTATTATATTTTAAAGTATACATTAGGAAGTCTATTAAAGAAATGGTGTGAATTGCCAATTTTTTGTTGCATAACATTTTTGAATCTTTAAGAGAACATTAATGCAATACAGCTCATTTTGCTAGTACCCACGCACCTCAGTTGAAAACAATTCCCAGCTAAAGGTGCTCCTTATAAACTGGATATTAGCTGTGCTGTTCATCTCTAGATGGAGCATGGCCCACCAGTTTTCCAAAGATTCAGGGTAGGAAAGTTACCTTCCATCTGCAAGGTTTGAACTACCAGTAACTGGTCTAACATGGGCAAGGAGCACTTGTTACTTACCTCCACAATGCAAAGTCTGAAGAGACTTTGCTGAAGCAAAAGAATTAGTTTCTTGGGACATCAATTTTTTACCATCTCTTCTCTTTAAAGCTACTATTAATGGGTGATGAGAAACATCAAACTATAGCCTAATGACTAGGGGAAAACTGAACACCCCCTCTTTAACATAAGCTTTGCTGCAGTGGAAGATGGATAGAGGAATTAGCAGCATGGTTTATCCCCTCAGGAGTTTACCACCTGATTACAGCAGTCTCTAGTTGAAGGCTGGAGGAACTCATTAGTATTTTTAATCAAGGTATTCCTCAGCAGGACCATTATTATTTTCACTGGACCGTCTCCCTCACCCTGCTTCTGCTTAGGGGGCAACATCTTTGATTTTCCTCCACACCTTCCATTTTCACCCTCCCATAAATACATATCAGAAGAGCTCTTATTTTGTGAAGACAGGAACATTAAAAATAGCCCTTAAGCTAACAGATAGAAGCTTTCATTTCACATAAAGCCCTTCCCATCAACAAACCCTCCTCCTTCCATTGGGCCCAATACACATTTCAGCATAGTGAGTTCCTCAGCTACCCAAATAAGCCTGGACCTTGCAGCAGCTGAGACCACAAGACAACAGGGTTTGTTACCTCAGTTTAGCTTCTTATTTTGTAGGCAGGAAACTGCTCTGTGAAGGTTCAACCTGCAGCCCCAGTAGGTTCTACTGCACCACTGGGCACAGCAAAAGATCTCTGCTGATGCCCACCTAAGAGGTTTCAGACTGGGATAACTCAGTTGAAACACAGTGATAATGGGTAAGCAGAAAGAACTCTTACCTGAACTCTCCCACCCAACAAAGCTGCGCTGCTGCAACTCCACCTGACCAGAGCAGAAACTCTTCACAGGTGCCTCACTGATCACTGCAGACCTTTCACAGCCCCATCACCTCCCACCTCCCCAGCACACATTAAAGGGGCCAAACCCCACTGGAAACTGCAAGCAAATTCAGCAGCTCAGGGGGACCAGAAGAGTTGAGGCCAGCCCAGAGCAGGGATACGCTCAGAGCTGGGAGGACACAGCAGGCTTAGGCACCTGCCTGTGCTTTGCCTTTTCCTCACTAATGAGACCCACTGCTGCGGGTGCCCTGGACAGAACCTGTGGCAACCTATGGGGACAAGGCTCTCCATAGGGAAATAGTGTCTTTTCTTCTGCATTGGGAAAAATTGCTGTCCTGCACACATGCACTGCAAAAAGCCCTAAACCCTCAAAAAGTAGTTTCCTTCTGCCTGCGTTGGAATGCTGCCTCTTGCATGGACTGTGTCAGGATTAGTTCTATCACTCTGTTCTCACACGAGTATTAGGTGCTGGCTATATGAGCATCTTACCAAAAACAGCAATCAATGAGAAAAATATCTTCAATGGAAAGGGTTTATTATGTCCTCTTTTCCCAGTTCTTTGCTATGCCTGTAGCTCAAACACTAAAAGCTAACAAACAGACTATATATATACATATATACCAATAGAAAATCACAGTGTTTAACAAACCCAGGGCTGTTTCCAAGCTTAGCAAGCACATCTATGGGTAAAGTGCAGTTTTCCCAGCAGTACCATAACAGATCCTGTGCCAAGCACCCATAAACCCAAGAGCTCATCCCTCACTGCAGGGCTCAGGGTGGATGCACCACCGCCATGCCTGCGCCCAGAAATTAAACGCCTCTAAACTTCTGAGCAATAACACAGCAACTTGTGCCAGGCACTCAGAGCAACCTCGTCTGCCACCTTCTGTTCGTGAAATGGTATAACTTCCATGGAAGAATATGTTCCTATTTTTCCTTTGGGCAGGCCTGGTAGGTAGGGAAACAGGGAGAGGAGTTTGTGCAATTAGGGGCTCATTTCTGGCTCCCGCACTCCCAGCACAGGAGCCTGGGGTGCAGCCCAGCACATAGATATGGAAAGCAGAAAAATCACTTGCACTTCAAGGCTGATTTACAAGCAGAAGGAGACAGATAAATGATGGGTGCCAGCGCCGTGGCTTCTGGCACGAGAAGCATTTCCCCCAGGTACCTTTGATGGTGATAGGAATTTCCTTCCAGAGAAAGCCCAGGCTGGGTTTGCATTATGGCAATGCAAAATGACAGCTGCACGTGGCTGCATGGCTAGAAAAAAATCAGCTGCCTTTAGCCATATTGATGAATCACAATGTTTGCTTCATGATGGACTTGCTTAACCAGGCAGGAATAACCTCAGGTACCCAGGAAAGCTGTGTTATGTTTGCCATGGGGACATGAGCTGCAGCCTGGAGAGCTGCTCCACATGGCTCCATGTGCCTTCCAGGAAGGCAAAACCCAAAGTGGCATTTTCTCTGTCCCCAGACTTGTGACTGAAGGGATAAATGAGAAAAATCAAGAACAATGACAGCCCAACAATGGCAGCAAATTGGGTTGACACTCTCTATGCTTCTCAATTACTCTGTACGACAGCTAATTGGAATAGTTCCTTTCTGAGGCACACTCAGCACAAATCTTAAAACCTGAGATGGTTTTTCTTTCTCTGCAAGCCATCTGTCATACTAATGTACCTTATTGCTGAGAGTTGATGCTTGATTTATCTTCCTTTAGCACCATTACAAAGAGCGAGTGCTATGTCTCTCCTCCATGGATGATGGTCTCTGTACAGAAAAGAGCAGCTTGCCTCATAGACCAAGAACTGTGTGCTGCACAGGGGTTATTAATATTAAGGGAACTGGGTGCTGTCCTGCACCAGGAGCCTATACACCTCAGAGTTGCTCTGAAGATGAGTTACAAATAACAGCCTCAACTGATGCTTCTCTTTCCTGGAGACTGATTCATCGTGATACCTATGACTGCATCTCAAAGTGCATTTAATGATTCATTCCCTTGAATAATGCAAGCAGATATTGAAGAGGTCTTCAGCTTCCTGAGATAGGCTCTTTTAATAACATAAACCATTTTCATTTGTTTTATCTTCAAAATAATAACAGGAAAACCTCAGGGGGATTCTTGGTCTCACACATCCTCAGCTTCTAAGGAACAGTTTGAGCGCTCTCCTCTCAGTGAGCCGCTGGTAGATGTGAGAGGATGCACTCATCTGCCCTTGAATATGATGGACATTTTCTGTCCCATCTTCCCTCCTCCAGCCTTTGTCAGGTAACCAAATCAGGTCATTTCCCTCCCTGTCCCAGGCTGTCTGTGTTTAAGCAGGAGTATCTCACCTTTAGTTGCCCAGTGTTGCAGCCTGGCTGATGCAAGGCAGCTTTTATTAGGGCAGTATTTACTGAGGGGTCAATTCTGCCCACACCGAGACATTCAATTCTTATCAGCAAAAATCCATGTGTGATGTGTAGCTGTATCCCCGAGGTAGTTGCAGAGGCCATGCAAATCAAATCTCAGCTGTCAGAAATCACACCAAAGAGGAGTTTATTGACACATCTCTT
The DNA here is from genome assembly GCA_039877255.1 of Loriculus beryllinus. Taxonomy (NCBI): domain Eukaryota; kingdom Metazoa; phylum Chordata; class Aves; order Psittaciformes; family Psittacidae; genus Loriculus; species Loriculus beryllinus. Next base: position 20,612 of record JBCJKH010072110.1, read on the forward strand.
TTGCCAGATTAAAAAATGCTCCATTACTAGGTGATAAAGTGCTTGTCCTGGAGCTATGGACTTAGAGAAGGGCAGGATATTCCTCATGGCAAGCTCTTTCACCTTTGGGGCATTTGTTCCCATTCTGCTTTCCCATATCCAACAGTGCAAACACTGAGTATCCTCAGTGTCTAAGCAAAGGCAGGAGTGTGATAACTTCTTCTTGCATATCACAAAAGCAGCATTCCTCCAGAGCAGACAGTGCAGGTACACTGAAGCCTTCAGGTATCACATATGACAGCATCTGGCATCTGGAGCTTGACATCAGCGTGTCAGCCTGGGTTTACTGCCAGATCCAGTACTCAGAGCCACCGAGGGGTGGAAAACACAGTACTCAACCCCAAGATGTCCTCCACGGTGTTTGGGACAGGAGGGAAGATGTGCTGGAGTTGGTGAGACCACACATGCAGTGGGTTATCAGGCTTGCAGGAAAGCTTTTACCTGGGTATTTGCATGTTTTTGCTGCTGCTTTCCAGAGAGCTTTGATTCCTCTTTTCTGGCCCCGCCAGCACAGCACTGGTGCTGTCCCTTCCCCCTTGCTCCTCTATGCTGGTTTAAATGGCTCCTTTGCATACACACTTTCTGCTTCCTTTTTCCACACTCTTGTTCGACTTTGTCTGCTCAGGGGTTGGAAGAGACCTTAAAGCTCATTCAGTTCCAGCCCCTGCCATGAGCAGGGACACCTTCCACTGGAGCAGGTTGCTCCAAGCTGCATCCAACCTGGCCTTGAGATCCTACAGATGGGGATCATGCTGGCACCATCAGTGATCCAACCTTCACTTGGACTTTGCATTTTCAGTTATGTTAATTCCTTTCTGCTCTCAAACAGTATTTTCCGTACATAATTCTTTTAGCTGAGGCAACCCCAGCTTTTGATGATTTTTCTTAATATTAAAAATATGTTTGCTCTGACAAAGTCCTAATGGTTTATGGGAGCTACATCAGAGTGAGGACTCTGAGCTCTTGCTTTTACCCTTTGGAAAAGGAAAACACTTTGTGCAGAAGAAGCACAGTTTCTAGAGGACAGCATCACCGCTGTGTTCTAGATGCTTTCTAGAGGAGCATCACTCCTCTCCAGGGGCAGTTTCAGCTGCTTCTCAATAGCCTCAGTTCACAGTAGCTAACAGCGCGGCTCGGTGTCACTGAGGAGCCTTTACAGCATCGCTGGCGATGGAAAAGGCAGTTCCTAGGATTCACTGCCAGCCATCCCAGGCTGCTGTTTCACCAGAGGACCAGGAGAGGGCGTGCGCAGCCAGCAGCGGGGCTGGACCCAGGGGAGCCCCTTTCTCCTAGGGAAAGGAGAACGGTTGGAAAGCCTCTGTAACAGCACTTCAGCATCCCAAGGATGAGCAGCTCAGGCTGGAAACTGCTCCACATCCTCTTTCTGCAAGATTCTTAACTCAAAACCCCCAAACCACTCCTCCCCCAAAATACCAACAAAACCCCAAACCAAACAAAAACCACCCCCCTCCCAAACCCAACAAAAACATGAAAGCGTTACAAAACCCACAGTTTACATCCTCTGGTTTTCAGCTTTCCAGTCTCTGGGATTAACAATGAACTTTACAACCTGTTGTATTTTTCATGAAAGACAAATAGGTGAGGATTCTCCTGTGGCTGTTATTTGTTATTCTCAGTCCCTGCCTGGACCAAATGCAAGCACTGGAGCTGGAAACGTTATTCACACCGGTGCCAGGCTCGCTCAGGCTGCTGCCTCGTGATGAGCCTTTCCACTCTTGTACCAGCTCTGAGTTGGGCACTTGGCATCCAGGTACTGTGATGCAGTTTGTGAGAGAGAAAACAAATGTGATGAATTTTTGCTGCTGAAAACCAGCATAAGCTGGGCAGGGAGCACAGGGATCGTGCTGAAACCCTGCTTTGTCCACAGCACCCAGCTGCTGGAGAGCCCACAGGCAATGAGATGCATTGAGCAGGGGCAGGCAGGAGCCTGTGTCCTGAAACCAGAGGAAAGGCTGGTTTTCTCCAAGTTTTCACTGTAGCTCTTGCACAGAACCTATCTGGAGCAAGAAATCCTTTGTGATGTTAGGGGAGGAAGGCCCAAGTGGCTGCTTAGCGATGCCAGGTGCTGTCACACAGCACCATGATAACCCCACTGCAATTTGGAGTGAGTGCTACCCATCATCATTCGGAGCTGCTGAGCTCCTGCAGCTGTGGATGTGAGCACACACAGAACCACCACTGTGGGACTGATCTCCTTGCTGTAGCTACTGGAGAGCCATCCTGTCTTAAATATTTCAATCCATGCGGCTTCCCTCAGCCTTGTTATTGAAGATCCCTCACGTCCCTCCAGATGAGCACTTGAGCTGACCTAGATCTGATGCTGGCTGTCAGGAGTGTGACCTGCTGCCGAGGTGGTCTGTGGGCTGGGGAGCTCTCTGCTTCCATTTGGATCATGAATATTTGATGCAATGAACGCTGCAGCTGGGATGCCGCAGAAGCCGCTGATCTTCCCAAGCCTGCTGCTGAGCCTCACTGTGTGCTCAGGACACGGTGAGCAGCCCAAGAGCCTTAATGCTAGCACTGCTGCAGTGCCAAAGCTGAGACCAGGAGCTTCTCTTTAACAGCTGCAAGCTTTGGTTGAATCCTGCCCTATTCCAGCCCCCTCCAGACCTCCAGGCCTTCTGTGAAGACCTCCATGTGAAGAGTCCTCTTGTGTCCAATGTCTTCTGTGCTGTGACCAACTTCTGGTGTTTTAAATAGGTGGTGCTTTGCTTCAATTTCATGAATTGTGAAAATTATTACTTTGGGAGTATGAAATAGGAACCATACTTCTTAAGGGTTTCTTACCTTCCACCCTTCCTATGGGGTACCCCACTGATGGAAAGCCATTGCCCCTAGGGTGAGATGTGAGGATGCCCTTCAACACATACAAGTGATATGAGCAGACAGACAGAGGTGCCTGCTCCTTCAAAATCCTGGGGAAGAATTTGAAGATGCAGAATGAAATGGCCTTAAATGAAATAGGCTGGAAGAGCTGGTGATGGGAAAATCTCCTCAGTGACAAGCCCACAATGACACATGTTAGAGACCAGCTAGAAGGTCGTAGAGGACAGTTACAGGGTTGGCTAATGGAAACATGAGATGGATTAATGGCTTCACCCTCAAATATCCCAGTCTGAAGGTCTCTCAGCCTGAATAGGACAGAGAAAGACAAAGATACACATCATTTATGTGCCAATCTTTTAATTGATTTGCCTAAACAGGCCTTGACCATTCCAAGTTCTAATTGTTACTCTGAGCTAAATGAAACCTGGTTTGTTTTCAAGCATCTTTCCTGACATCTTAAGAACCCAATCAAACAAAACCCAAAGACCCTCAAGCAAATAGGACAGGTTGCCAGATCTATTTCCACAGTACTTTAAATTGCATTTTAATCTTCCTAACCTCTTGTTTCCTTTGCAGCTCCAGCATGGAGCAGGAAGACAGTTGTCCCTTGCGGGCTGGAAAAGGATGCCGTGCATGGAAAGGACAATTCCACCAATGAGAAATAACCAACTGAACATCCCAGCGGAATGCATCACCTGGAACAAGGACAGATCCCACTCATTAATGTTGCCTATAGAGGAGGCGCTGGTCAGATCCCATCTTTGGTGCAGCTTGGCCTGGGTTTGGTGCTGTGAAACCTTTCTTGCACAACTGTTTTCAGGAGCTTAAGCACCACCTTCCAACCTTCCTTCTTAAACAAAGGCCAGCTGGACCTAATCCCATTTTTTCCCCTTTTATAACAAAAGAAGCACCAAAAAAAAAAAAAAAAAAAAGGAAAATGCAGTAGAAATGCCAGTTCTTCCTAGCTCTCTTTTCTTCCTTCTGTCTGTTTCAAGCTCCTCATTTTTTGCTGGTGCTGGTCCCTAAGGCAGCCCTGACATCCCTCTTAGCAGCAGTTTCTATAAGCAACTCCAGTTTCTGTTGCAGTGGTAACACACAGCCCGGCAGTGGGGAGAGAGCATCCTGCAAAGAGGAGCTCAGTGCTCATCACCATGCAGTGTGAACCAAACATTAAACCTCCAGAAAACCACATTATTAATGATCTTTACTAAAGGCAAAGTTCCCAAAGTACCAACGTGCCAATCAAGAATACAGTTTCTCTTTTATAAATAGGGAAACTGAGACAGCCAAACTGAGATAGCCGCAGGCTGCGGTCCCACACAAGCAGTGGGTCACTGTGCAGGGTTGTATCTCTCAGCCCCATCAGAAGCTGCTCTGATTTGCGCCCCAGAAACCAGTCTGGACCAGATGAAAGCCTGGATATTGCTAATTAACAATCAGCACATGTACTTAAAGCACATGCTTTAAGTACACACCAGGAGAGCAGCTAATGGCTTTGCCATTGTACTTCAACACCTCCTCTTGTGCAAGTGATTCCCACCTTGCTCAAGAGCCTTTGGAGAAGGATAATTGATAGATTAGGCTTGGGAAAATGCAGATATACCAGAGCTGATGGCAGGGGGCAGGAAAGAAAAAGCCCCCAGGAGTGTGGAGGTGGCAGCGTTATAATCTCAGGCTGTCATTGGTTTAATGTTATTAAATAACTTCTTAAAATAGCAGCCATAATTATTCCTATATGGAGCTCAATCTGGAGAGCTCTAAGCATTTTCTTTCATTCCTCTCTTGCCTCACTCTGCTTTCTTGCTCCCAGGCCAGTGGCATGGGGCTCTGTGCCCATGGCAGAGGAGCAATGGACGTGGCTGTCCACAGCCAGGCATCAGCCCTAACCCAGTTTCACCAGACTCAGCTCTGTCGACGTGAACATGGTTTTTGTTGCATTTTTAATTGTAGAAATGAATTTACATGAATAAAACACATCTCAGTTGGGGATATGACCTACTTTCCATAGGATGATAAACCAATAGTAGGTTTGTCTTTTGATTCCATTTATTTCAGCTGTTCTAAGTTAGACAGAGTTGCTGAAGCAGATCAATAGGAAATCCACAATGCTTTTTTCTGTAAATAATCACATTCTAATTGAAGTGATGGGGAACTGCTACATTTCCATGGTGAAGCCTCTAACCTTCAGATCAGTCGAGCAGTTTTGGCAGTACATAATTTATATGGAAATAAATAATTTGATGGGGATTTTACATGTACATGTTCTGCACTAGAGAGACCTTCTCTGTTTATCTAAATTATGAATAATAATACTAAATAATATATAATCCTATTGTCCTGGACAAACACGGATCATTACAAAGTTCATTAAACACAGCAGGAAATGGGGATGCTCTCTCAAGAAACAGATCCTGTAATTCCTGCTAAAATAAATCACAGTTTGGTTTTCAAGGGTGAATAAGAGTTTTTACTCAGATATTTGAACTTGTCTAGTATGAAGCAAGGCAGCTTTCAAAGATGTATTATTTCCATGCAAGATGTTGGCTGGGCACTGCGCAGCCTTGGTAATTGCCAGGGATGCTTCACTTATCCCCTTGCTTCAGCAGCCTTTGATGAGCTGAGTTGGAGACAGATTAAACCAGCATTAAGGCCCACACAGCACTCAGTTATGCTAAATCTAAATACCATAGATTTACTTATTAAACATAGAGAAATGAGCAGGGCCTGACCTGCGCTGACATGACAGCACGCTGAGACTTAATACACCGTTGCTCCTTGTCATGTGCATGACACTGACAGTGTCCCCTGGCTTCAGAAACATCCCCATGGAGATGAAATCACCTCCAGAGCAGCAGAGTGACATTTTGGTACTTACTCAAATTAACTGTTATTAATTAAATAACACCTTTCAGTGTTCTCAGCAGCTTTCCCCCTGAAGCTGCAGCGGGAAGCTGGTGTGCGTCAAGATGCCAGGCAGATGTGAGAACCTCAGGGTTAGATTTTCATGGACATGCACTCATTAAAGGTGTTATCACTATAGGAAAATAAGGAATGTATGCTTATGTCTCTTTACCATCTCTTTTGTGCCTTCCAGCTCTTCTATTACAGAAACCTGCTACCAGGTGCTTTTAAACATCCCCACCAAGACAGATCTGGTTCAGCAGAGCTTCACTTCCCCTTATTTTGGCTCTGTTTTGGATCCTGCTGGAGTCTAAGAGATTTCAACATCTGCCTACACGCTTTGTTGATTAGCAATAGAGAGCTGAATCTCCGGTCTGATTTGTCTACGTGCACACTTACAGGTGCTGGGTGGTACTGGGACTTGTGGTGACAGGGACCTTGTTCCAAAATGAGCAGTTTAAATGGAACCCAAACGTGCTGGCTCTCGCAGCCCTGTGGGCAAACTGAGCTGCATCACTGGGACTGGAGAGAGGGCTGGGGCTTGGGGATTTCTGAGATGGTTTGGCTAAAAATGCCAGACAGAGCCTGAAGAAAACCATGGTACAAACTGCTCAGGGCTTGAAAACAGCCAGGTAGAGCCAATGTATTCCTCAAACACAGTCCTTGGGATAGGAGTCTGCAAACACAGAGGACTGGGACTAAACTTTTGGTTGAAATACTGCTTTTTTGGGTTGTAAATTGTAATAGTAGTAATAATAATAATAATAATAATAATAATAATAATAATAATGAATCTTTCCCCTACAAAGTTTGCTAGAAGACTGAATTGACCGGACTGAAATGAAAAGATGTGAAAATGAGAGGGATGTTGGCACAGTGATGCTGCACACTCACCACAGCTTCTGCAGTAATGGGCACCAGGCTACAACACAGCAATACTGACAGTGTCATCTCCTCTACATCCATCTCTGTTTCCACTAGAATTATCTGTGACACAAGCCAGTATGACTGACTGGCTACAAGCCCTTCATGCCTCACCCGCAGGTACATGAGGGCACAACATCAGTGTATTCAGCACCGCAG